>CAJNIZ010034558.1:169363-186615 GCA_905231905.1 Symbiodinium pilosum
ATCTCGGCCAACCCCAAATTGTCACGGTTCTAAGGGGCCGCCTAGGGAACTGTGGCCATATCAAAGCTATGGTGCGGGCACTTTTATAATCTCTATATGCGGGTTTATTTTTTCGGCTCAGGTTGAGGATGTAGGGCTGAGCTTACTGGCTCCTTATTGGGATACAAAGAAGCATTCGGTCGACATACTGTAGTCCTTCTTGGGCTTAAAGAGAAACAGAAGAACCTCCCATGTTGGATGAGTTAATGGTCTGCAAGCCGGAGCACTGTTCATAGAGCAGTTCGTTTGAACCGTTGATCACAATAAGGGGAACTGATATGTAAGGACCAGTCTCAAGTCAGTCAGAACACCCAATCCAAGCACCGCACCACCGTTCCTGGCGGAAACCCGCCCGCTCTGCCCCTTCATGTCATGCAGGAAATAACGCACCTCTTAGCATCTCGCATGCACTACTGTTCATAAGGTGTATAACGCGGCGCAAAAAATCCTTCGCACCTCGCCACCGTCCCCGCCTGGAGCCTGGCTTGATTGACTAGGCCAATGACGACGGAACCACCAAAACCTCGGACATTAACCGGCAACTTCCAAAAAAAAACTAGAACCTTGTAGGCTAAACCCAAATCCCTATCAACCCTACACCCTGAAACTTAAACCCTAAACCCTGAACCTTAATCCCTAAATCCTAAAGCCTGAACCTTAAACCCTAAACCTTAAATCCCAAACCCTAAGCCCTAAACGCAAGCCAGGCTGCTCGAGGTGAGGCTTTAACCGGTGTGCCTTTCCCGGGCGCGGCTTTCACCGGCGTCTTGGCTGGCACCTAGGAGTTTTCAGGGTTTTAAATCCTTAACGCGGGTGAAGTGTCTAGGGTTCAGGGATTAGAGTCTGGGGCGTAGAGATTAAGGCTAGGGGTTAGGGTGTAGGGTTCAGATTTGGGGTCTAGGGTTTCAGGTTCAGGGTCTCATGCTTCTCAACTTTCGCCTCAACATGATCCATAGTAAAACTCCTAGTATCCCTCTTAAGAACCCCTATAGTCATCCCCTGTATAACCCACTATATAGCCCCCCTTTAAGGAGTTTAGACTATAGCTCACATGATTACGTACAGTTAACATTGCCAGAGCCCTCCGAACTCCAAAGGGGGATCTCGAGGTGTTTCCTTCAGGTAGGGATACCTTTTAAGGGGGTTTATAGAGGCTATATAGGGATACTGGAAAAGAAAATGGAAACGACCATTTAGGGGTCAGGGGTCCAGGGCCCTGCTTCCTTGTACCAGGTCGCTTTATTCGTCCAGGCATCGCCTTGCCTTACCCTGTACAGGTGCAAAAGGCTGACGTGCATCAGCGTCTGACCACCCTACTTTGAGGGTCAGGGGGACTTAGTAAGTAGGTTAATAACCCCTATAACCCATATAGTAAGCCTATTTGTCCCCATTATCAACCTACTTACTAAGTCCCCCTGACCCTCCAAGTAGCAGTGGGTGGGAACGGCCTCTGTAAGCAGGCCGGGTGGGAATGTCAGCTTTGGGGTTTAGAGCTTGTAAAGTAGAGTTTAGGGTTTAGGGTGTAGGGTTTGGAGTTCAGGGTTTACGAGGGTAGGGTTTAGAGATCTCGGGTTCAGGGTTCTAGGTTTTGTTTTTTTGGGGGTTAGAGTTTAGGGGGTCAGGGATGTATATACTCCCAAGCGCTATGATCCTGACTTATAGAGACCCCGAAATGGGACCCACAATTATTAGAAAGACTGCTTGGGATTTAGCGTAGGTGCCTAGAGTATATGATGCTACAATTTGATAAGGGCTGTAAGAGGATGATACTGTATACTAGTGGTTCAGGCTCCTAAACTAGGATGTGAGGTTCTACCTGTTACCCCATTTCTCAACCATTTTGTGGGTTGGTTCTACCGTACCTAGTAATTAAGAGATGCACGCCACTGAGCTGAATGTCTTCGCTGGCGTCCGACAGTTCGGGGCCGCAGTATCAGGATGATAGCACATTAGTGTTCATTATGGTGCCCCCAATTTCTGGAAACACCCGTTTAGGATTACAGGCAGGGGTCGGGGAGTATGTGGTTTGGGGCCTTGGCTTTAAAGATGATAGGCAAAATGGATTGGGGTTTATTTAGGGTTTAGGGTATTAGGTTCACGATTTCCACATGGTTTAGGGCTTAACGCTTTAGGGATGTGGGCTGGCATCTAAGATAGATAAGGTTGGAGGATTTGGTGGACCCCAACAATATGTAAAACAGTCGCCTTTTGCTACCTTTGGGTTCTAGGGGCTCAAATTCACAATCTAGGGCCCCCCAAATTGACAATCTAGGGGTAGGAGCCCAAGTTGCACTCTGAGGGTCCAAATTGACAATTTAGGGCCCTCCAAATCGACAATCTAGGGGGCCCCAACTGACCCTCCAAATTGACAATCTAGGGCCCCCCAAATTGACAATCTACGGGCCCGCGCCGAAATTGACTTCATCTTTGGCCTTTTAGAAGTAGTCTTTGCGGGCAGGTTTCAGAATGAATTTGGAATTCTGGGGAACCTGTATTTTAGATTCTTGATGAACAAAAGTCTAGATCACCTGGAGTGTCAGAGGGACGTAGTGAATAGGCTTGAAACCGGGGTAACGGGTAACCTAAACCCTACACCCTAAACATTATTGGGTGTTTCTAGCGGTTTTTCGTGTACACCCTGGTCCTCAAACCAGGGTTTGGACATTCCAGCCTTGGGCTGAAGGTCTCACAGGCACTTGTGGTTTAGGGTTTAGGGTTTAAGGTTTAGGGTTTAGGATTTAGGGTTCAGGGTTCAGGGTTTAGGGTTCTGGAAGTGCATTCCCAGGCGCAGCTTTCACAGGCGTCTTGGCCGGCACCTGATGCGGTTTTCTAGGGCGGTTGAAGCAAGTAAGATTACATCCTACTGCATGTTGGGGGTGCAGGATTTTTCCATGCTGACCTGATGCAGCTTACGATTTTGGGAGCGGCATCTCATTGGATTGGTGCCTTTGGGTAGCCGTTGACAAAGAGGGTTCAATCTCGCGAGCATGATGGTTGCGAATTTGATTGCTACGGTACACTTCTTTGAAACACATATGCTTCCTTGATTCTGCACCAGGAGTTTATGTCTCTGCTAAGAAGACGTATGCTTGAGGGCCTTGAGTGCTTGTTGAGCATAAGGTTGAAGGGCGTAAACCCTAAACCCGGTCTCCTGGGCGTCTGAGGCGTCCGGTAAGGGGTTTGAACAAAACGTTGGGGCTGCATTGCCAACCTGAGAGTGTTGTAGAATCTCTCTGGATGGTAGCTGGGAGTACATAGGGATTCAGGATAATCAAAATTACAAAAACTGTTCACGAGAATTATGGGTAGGAATGTTGCACTTTGCTGGCACATGACCTTTGCACCTAACCTAGGTAAGTGTATTACGAAACACTAGCGCTATCCGTGCTGGCTATCGCGTGCGACCTGGTAAATGTGGGTGTTCTCCTGCCAAATACCTATCAGGACCCCCACTCCTGCTTGGAGGTAATTCTTGTCTGGCATGTGCCGAAAATGCATGTGCCCAAGCTGTTCAGCAGAGACACCATGCTTACTTACGGGAGTTTGGGGGCTGGGTAGGATTACCTTACTGGTGCTGGAAGCAGGGCGAACAAGGGAATATTATCCAGAGGTTGTTACGGAGCTGAAAGGCCCGCGATGCCGCCCGCATATCACTGAGACCTGAGATGGGACTCTCCCTCACCGATGCAGCATCATAGCCGCCCTTGGCGACAGATCCGCGGCCTTGCGCTTCAGTTTCCATTTGCGCTCGGCGAGCAGAAGCAGTGGGCAACATTGTCAAATTAGGCGGCGGTCATCGCGATGTAGCCTCCCGCCGAGTCGCCCTTTGGTCGATTTGCATGGGCCTGATCACTCTTGCTTGCACAGGCAGTTTCACTCCAATTGTGGGCTTGAGGAAACTGCGGGCACCTAAGTTTGAACACCTCCTTGCGGGCTTGACTCACCAATTCTTGGATTTCTCAAAGATTAATTGAGGGATGCACTACCCAATCTCCCTCAAGCACCGGTAAGTTACGAGCATGCCCATGTCTATCTTCCTGCCTGCGATAACATTGATGTAGTCCTTACTTCGAGAAAGATGCCCAGCTGCACACCTCCAAGTAGGTGTTCGTTTAATACCCACTCCAAGTCAAGAATCTGTCTTACTGGAGTCTGAGGGCAAGTGGGGCTATGGATTCCTACCATAATCAAATAATATCTACTCCCCAATCATTCTCCACATGTTCCCTCCCTCACTGCCACGTAAGCACAAGTAAGCTATGAGTCGGACGTCCCACAAAACTCTCGAAATACAAGTACCTGAACGGCCCCAGGAATATGTGGGGGATGATGAAGGGAGTAGGGTGTCTGTCAGTGGGAATTATGTAGGGCTTCTTTTTAGACACTCCCAAATCTCGCAAACAAAGTACATGAGCAAATCCAAATTTCCCAAGCCCACAGCATAGGGCTTTCTGAAAAAACCCTTAGCCCGGCCCCACACCCTTGGGGCCTCTTGGGATGTATAATGGCTGCAATCAGATTATGGGGGTCTCTACCGGGGTTGCTGAGAAATCCTACATCGAACCCGTCAATTGTGCATAGTGCAACGGCCGAAATGACAGGGATTTGAAGCAGAATTGAGGTACGGTGCAGTCCACAATGCCTACAATCGGACGTCCATCAATTTCTACCCTAAGCCCAGGGATCCAAATCTCCTACTTGAGTAAGTCTAAACGGGCCTTCGCCACACCCACCTTCGGCGGAATTGTTGTGGGCGTTCCTGCTGGTGAGCCCATGCCCACCTGTGCTCCACAGCTAAGAACCAACAGATTCAGCGTTGAGGGCTTGATTTAGGGTTTAGGGTTGCCTCCAGAGACATGAGGCACCACACGGCTAACAGAGGGGCAGCCTGTGAAGGATTGCGAAGGGTTTAGGGTTTTATACTAGGGTTTTGAGAAATGTCCATTCAACCGCCAGGGTTTAGGGTCTAGGGAGGAATTGCACCCAGCATGATCCTAACCGTAGCAAATCGCCAAGTCACCCCCAAGACGCCTCTGCTCCCTAAGCTCTACACCCTTCCCTACACCCTTGGTTGCTGTTGAGCAACTCAAACTAAGGTACTATAGTAAGGAGACCCTATCATTCACGACGTACCCATGTTCTAGTAACTTAACTTGCACTCCTTAACGGGAACCCAGTTGTATGCCAGTCATGGGGCAGCTCAAGCATCCCCATCGCCCTGTTCGAGGTTGGGAGAGCAGGTCACGTCCACTCTTGGCAGGAGCATGATACTTTGGTATGTCTGACGGGTGCCGCCTGATTTGCGAGAAGCGGCCGTGCAAGCAAGCTTGCATACATCATCCATCAACCCTACTGTTCTGAAATCCTAAACCCTAAACCCGGAAACACATTTTGTTTGTGTACTGTGTGGCTTCCTGTTGTATAGTTGCCTAGGCACTGGTGATACCTGGAATGGTTAGAGTCACATCATGCAAGACTGCGGGATGTTACATGTTTCAAAGCCCCCTCAACCTCCAAGACACATTCTCGTTATACCCACACGCATATATACCCCAGCTATTAGTCATTGTCTCCCCAGCTGGACACCCAATAGATACAGTTTCCAAAATGCATGAGGAAACCTAAGTGCACCCAGCAACAAGACAATAATGAAACCCACTTTCATACGCCCCTATGAAGCCCTATAGAACCCCTTTGAAGGCACCTCCTAAACCCGAAACCCTAAACCCCTAAACCCTAAAGTACTAAACCCCCTAAAGTACTAAATACACATAGAACCGGCCTTGGCGATGATGCCTGCTGACTTTGACAGCGTGGCCTTTGGAACGCCAGTTACTGATCAAGTGGAGGAGGGCGGGGTTGATGAGGCGTTGAGGGTTTGGGTTTAGGGTTTATAAGGGTTTAGGGCATGAGGCGTTGAAGGTTTAAGTTTTAGGCTCCGATGGGCGCAAGATCCCAGGTATAGGTGCCAAAACCCATTGAGGTGATAGCATGTGGGACCTGGAACCCCACTGTTTGCCCATTCGCTACTCGCAAGCAGTCAATGGGTTAAATGAAAGGGTTTGATATCCCCAACCCCAAAATGAGGATGACTATCCGGTGAATTTGGGTAGTTCCCAAAATTAGGGTCTCATTTTGGAACGCCTGGATATTAGGATTAGGTGCCGTAATATAACCTAGAACCAACCATGATTTTGAGAATGACCCGTATGACTCTCACGAGGTCCTCATTATAGGGTTTAAGGATTCACAAGGGCTTGGGATTTGGGGTCCCTATGTATGGAGAGTCAAATGCCAAAAAGAAAACGAAATGGACGCACGGGGCGATGTGGTGCTTCATAGGGCTTAGGGAGTTTAAAGGGGAGTGGAGGGAATCCCCTCCCCGAAATCCTAAACCTTAAACCCTAAATGAGGAAGAACTTGGGGATGGTACCTGCTAGGTGGCTGCATTTAAAGCTGGATCTAGGCGCCCAAGCCCTAAACCGCCCCAAACCCTAAACGCCCTCAACCCTACAAACCCTAAACCCTAAACCGCCCTAAATCCTAGACCCTGCCCACTAAACCGCCGTAACCCTAAACCCTAAACACTAGGGCATTATTCAACGAAAGTTAAGGGACTCCACTCCTCCACTCCCCAAGCAGCAGCGGTAGGTTTCAAAAAAGCTACCTCATGGTCAAAGTACTGAGGTTTAGGGGTTTAGGGTTTGGAGTTGTTCTCCGAGGGCTGGAAAAACTTTATGCGTTTTCTTGTCGTGTCCAGGATGAAAAAGGAACTGCTACACACTACAGGTTTAGATAGCTCTGTAACCCTACTATAATCCCCATATAACCCATTATAGTAGTTTCCATTTTATTTTCCATTATCCCAATAATAACCCTAAACCCAATATAGTAGTTTCCATTTTCTTTTCCACTACTCCTAGACCCCAAGCCCCTCAGGTCCAAACTCCTGCGCCTTGCCTTCAAAAAGCGCAGCACTCAAACTTCCAAATCCCTGCACCCTTGAAACTAGGGTTTAGGGTTTAGGGTTTAGGGTTTAGGGTAGGAGCCAGCAAGTTGGAACCTCGTTATCTCCGATTCCGAGACATGCAAGAAAAGGGAAGACCACAATGAAACATCATGTTTCATGCTCCCGCCAATTTTTGCATGTACGGTAACTCTACCTAGAAGCCCGGAACCCTCAATCCCATGCCCAAAATCCATTTCTAAGGCCCTACATCCTAAGCCCCCCGGCCTTGATCCTCAAACCTACACCCTGCCTAGGTAGGGTTGCATCCAGAATCGCAATTAACGTAGGGGACTAGGTCATATTTTCTGTCTATAACTCGGGCTTTCCCTTACCTAGCAACCGCCCCCATACAACATGAAACTCCATAGACTATAATGTTGAATCCCGATTAATGCGGTGGCGGCTTAATCGTGCGAAGAGTGAATGAAATTCTTCAGCACCCCTTGATTCATGTGGGTGGTTGTCAAAATTATGGTCCTTTTTGGGTACCCTAAATATTAGGTGCCGTATGATAATAGGGATCCAAAAGGGACCATAATTTTGACAACCACGCATATAGTATCAGGGTTATACCTACCATAATGGAGAATCAAATGGAAAAGGAAATGGAAAATAAAATGGAAACTGGGGTTATATAGGGGATTATAGGGATAGTACTATTACCCCCTGATGCATGTGAGCCGTATCCCCCTTAATATCCCCTATAGAAGTCACCTGTATAATCCCCTATATAACCCCCTTTCAGGAGTTTAGACTATGGCACCTATGGAAAAACCTTAGTTTTTCAAGGTTGGGCGGCCTAATTTTGTGTGGGTCGGGCCTACGGATTTCAACTTCAAACCCCTTTGACCTCAGCTACCGAGTTCAGGAACCCTGGTCCTGTCACACGGTTTAGGGTTTAGGGTTTAGGGTTTCGGGTTTCAACTACAACGGAATTTTCTTTGAGGGGTCCCGCCCCCCACTAAATAGAGTCCCATTTTCGTTTCGGAGGGTTGAGACTATATAATCAGGACAATTACTTCCCTTGTTGGCTCTGACTTGGATATTTTCCTTTCCAACCATATCCCTAACCCCTACATGCCCCTACATATTCCCATATACTCCTTTACAACTACAACCCTGAACCCTAAGCCATAAACCCTAAACCCCCTAAAAGGCCCTTTGAGAAGCCCATCGCCTTGGCCATGACCACCTTACCCATCGGCGGCGTTGCGGCCCCGGATTTAGGTGCCTGCGCGGTTTAGGGTTTAGGGTATTTAGGCATTGGTCCCAAAACCACGCGGTTCAGGGTTGAGGGTTTAGGGTTGGGCCTTCTTTGGGAGTACTTTAGGGTCCGAAAGGCGAACCAAGATATTCACCATCAAGAGCATTATGAGGATCATGGTCTGTCAGTGTGCAATCACCCCTTGCTTGAAAAATACCCCTAACTCCTAAACCCTCTAGGGTTCAGGCTTAGGGCAAAAGGTTTAGGATTCAGGGTTTGGGGTGCGGAAGTTAGGGTTGAGGATGCAATTCAGGCTTCATGATTTCAAGTGTATGGCGTCTAAGAAGAGAGGTGGCGCGCATAAAAATGATGCCTTTTCGTCTATCGAACAGCACTGCCATTCAAGGAGAGATGCCGCAAGAGCTATCATCAAAAGGAGCGTGACAGCTTCAATACCCGAGGCATACAACTCTGCATGCTCGCAGCCTAACTCCTCAGGCGGTAGGAAGTTGCCTCAGCAAACGGCCCTAAAATGTCGTTTGCCCACACCTGCTTTCCTTGTAAGGACTGCCTTCCCGGGCAGCTGGACCATTTTCTGTCCCTGAGTTACTAGAGTCAGTAGAGCTTCTACTTCTGCTGCTGTCGGTTTCTCCACCGCCTGAGTAGTACACTCGAGGCTCTGGAGCTCACCCTTACCCTAACGGTCCTTAAACCCGTAAATCTGAACCCAAAACCATATTTACGGCCCAGCGTCGCTTGGAACACATGCTGTCGAAAATGTTTGCTATGATTCCTCAGAATGCAGCCTCCAAGCTGTGAATCGAGAGGTTGCCCAAAATTTAAACCCTAAATCCCAAAACCACAAAGGGTCCCGCGAATATTATGAGCCAGGAAAGCCCCAGAACCTGAAGACCGAACCATAACTTCCAAACCCCCCACCCCTAAAATTTAGGACTTAAACCCTAAAGCCCTTAAACCCTAAAGCACTAAAAGCGAAAACAGTGAACCAGTAAACCCCAAAACCGTCAACTCTGGCGCATGAAACCATAAAACCCTAGGCCCTAAACTCTAAAGCCCAAAAGACTTCACCCCAAACCCCACGAGGAGAGTCCTTGGGCAGTGAGAAGGAAGGTCTGAACTACCCCAGATAAGTGCATCACTAGCAATACGTACGTCTACCTAGTGTATAAAACCAGTTTAACGGCACATGAAACTCAAAATAACACCCAAAACCAAAACGTCAAACCAAATCCCTACACCCCTAACACCCTTAAAGATACGTGAAGCCCACAACCCTACAACCTACCCAGTGGCTCCTATGTGATTCATTCTTGGGTTTGTTATGGTTCTTGGGTAAGGGGATCTAATACCGCACCCAACAAGAAAGGAACTGCATAAGAAGCCCTGGGTAAACAATACATTCACTAGCCCTACTTACCGAACCTTTAACCCTGAACACTAAATCCTAAACGCTGAGGAATGGGCTGAGTTTGTCACGCCACCAGCCTTTGCTACGTTGGCAGCCTTTGCCATCTCCCCAGCACCTGAAACAACTAAAAAAACAATAGATAAGGCCAGTGTTCTACATACTTCGGGGCACCAGGTTGGGTTCAGGGTCTTGTGGCTTCAGGGTTTGTTAGTGTTGAAGGGCTTTTCGGGTCTTAGGGATTAGGGTTTAAGGATTCTGGGGCTTGAGTTAGACCATAATATTGATGATTTTTCGACGCCTGTAATATGCACATGCTAGACCCCTCCTTAAAATCCGCCTAACTACAGGGCTCACATTTGCTGAAAGAAGACACAGAGGGTGTGCTGCTAGACTTGAGACCTGGCACTTCGGCAAACAAAAGTCCTGCTCCTGTACCCTATAAGGTCTAAACTTATGATGTTCCGTAGCCTGCTGACTCTGGAAATGCTCAGAAAGCCTTAATGGGGAATATTATATGTGTTTGAAATGTATTTCACAACGTCCGGAAATGAGTTGCGGGAGTTTACTGCTAATTACGGGCAATGTGTTGCAAATGATTGAAAATGAAGTTGAGAGTGCGTTGAATGTGTGTTTAGAATGTGCTGAAAATGCGATGTGGAGTTTAGAGTGTGTTTTGATTGCGTTCAAGATGTGTTTTTTTATTTTAAACGTGTTCAGTCGCGCGCCATGAACAAGCTCTGGTGGGGACGGGGCTTTGGTGGAGTCTAGCAGCTTCCGGTACCTGGGCAGGGGTTTGGAGGTTGGTTTGAGCGCCGAATCTTTTTCCCACAGCGCCTCCTGCACCCCTCTCATTTCAAATGAAAAACCGGCAGATTTGCAAAACATGTCCACACCCATGTCCGGGCCACCTGGAAATTTAAAAAGCCACAAAACAACACAAAACAAGCACAGAACAAGCACAAAAACAAACACGCACACACACACACACAGAGACACACACACACAGAGACACACACACACACACAGACACACACACACACACACAGAGACATACACACACACAGAGACACACACACACACACTCTCAAATGCCTTGGGAACGTGTTCCACTTTTTGCCTTTCCTTCGCATTTCCAGGCCGAATTTTCAGGCCACTTGGAAATTCTTGAAGAAACACAACAAGGCATTTGTATTTGTTGGTGCTTGCTTTGTGTTGTTGTGTGTTCGTTTTGTGCTCTTTGAATCTCCCGGTGGCCCGGACAGGTGTGGAAAATATGTTGCAAATGTGCCGTTTCTGCGTTGAGAATGAGAGGGGTTGGGGAGGGGCTGTGGGAAAGAGATTCGGCGCACCCACCAACCCAGCTCAACCACTTCCTCTATCATTCTTCCCCTGCCGCCTTTACTTGCAGTTCCTATTGTTCGCCATGAGCCTTCAACTGCTACACATTGGAAACACATTCTGCTCGCAAGCTATCCTGCACCATTGAATGATTGGGATCTAGGGTTAAGGGTTCAAAGGCTTCGGATTTGGGGTTTAGGTGTAGGATTTAGGGTTCAGGGTTTAGGATTGAAGGTTGGGGGTTAATATGAAAAATCGGGATTTCGGATAAAGAGTTAAGGCTTTGGGATTTAGGGTCTAGGTTCTGGATCAGTTTAGAGCTCTTTAAAGTTTGGGATTCAGGGGTTAAGGTTAAGGCACTCCGCTCGCGATCTTCTCCATCCGAACACCTTGCACGTGGTGGAGGGTTTGGGGTTTTGGGGCTTTCCGTACATGATCGTGGGCATCCGAAGTGGTGCCAAATGGCCCCCCATCCAAGGTCAACCTGGAACCCTAAACCCTTATAAACCCTGATCCCTCGCCGTGAGCCCCAAGCCCTTCAGCGCTTCAGCCCAAGCCCTTCAGCCCGAGCCCATAGCCCTACCTGAAACCCCCAAAGCAGTCAGGTTTTCAAGTTTTTCATTTGAGCTATAGTCTAAACTTCTTAAAGGGGTGTTATATAAGGGATTATACAGGTGACTACTACAAGGGTTATTAAGGGGGATACTAGGAGTCTAGAGAGTGGCTCATTTGAGGCTTTCTACTCTTGGGTCCTAAAACTGAAGGTCTTCTGGGATCTAAGGCAAGCCCTATACCTTGAACCCTATGCCTTAAACATTTAACACCCTAAACCCTAAACCCTGAGGCCTAGACCCTAAACCCTGAGCCCTAAACCCTAAACTTTGAACCCTGAACCTTAAACTCTGAACCCTAAACTCAGAACCCTGAACCTTAAACTCTGAACCCTAAACTCAGAACCCTAAACTCTCAACCCTAAACCCTAAATCTATTCCCTGTCACACCAACACTGGCAGAGCACCTGGAGATGGTGCTGCCCGGGGAGTCTGGATCTGCGAGCGTCGCCAGGGGTTTAGGGTTTCGGATTTGGGGTTTAGGGTTTGGGGTTTAGGGTTTGGGGTTTGGAAGGTTTGGGGTCTGGATTTTGGGGACCCTAGGTGAAATGGGACCGACAGAAAGCCATCGAAGTCCCCCCTAGCAGACGCCCATGCCAGGCCAAAAACTCAAGTAGAAGTTTAAATTTGGGGTAGGTAGAGGGCGCAGGAGTTTAGGAGTCATTGTTCTGGGCTTTTGGCGGCTTGCCTTGAGAAGGTGTTGGACTTTGAGGGATTCGCATTTCAGGGAGTTGCGGCTTTTGGGGCTGAGCTTGTTTGAGTTTAGGGTTTAGAGTTTAGGGTTTAGGGTTTAGGGTTTAGGGGTTTAGGGTTTAGGGTTTAGGGTTTAGGGATGTTAGAGGTGCCCGGTATGGTGTACGGGTTTAGAAGGAATGAATGTAGGCAGGAGATGGCGAACCATGCAAATGATTGCAAGGGGCCCAACTAATTTCGAGTTGTTCGGACTACGTAGTTGCCACGCAAGCTGCAACGTCTGGGCGACTGTTGTTCTATGACATGTGTGATTCTTCATTTAGAGTTTTGTATGCAAATTTGTAGGAAGATCTGAGCTTCAGTGGAAGGCTTAGAGCTAATAAGGTTTGGTGCTTAATATGTTGGGCTAGAAGGTGCATGGTTGGATCGGACCCTGGATGAATTTTCAATATGGCAGTTTCCAAACCATTCAGGAGCTCCTGTGAATACCCGTCGGTAAACTGTAACGAGTAATCCCCATTACCAGACCTCAAAAACGGAACCATTAATTTTGACAAACTCCCCAAAAATCGGAATGCCTTGTGCACAGCACTCCTGCTGCACCTAATAAGAATTCCAACTTCAAAAAAGCTCCCAACCGGCATTAGCATGTCTTGAAAAATCGTCCAGCACTGTACGCCTCGCGAGATACGGGCGGCCTAAGAACCACAAGGAACAGAGCGAACATGGTGCGAAACTCCCGGAATGCACGCACCTGGACGCCATCTGACTGAGCCCGCTCCACGATCTTGCCTTTTAGGGCACGCCTCAAGCAGCCGCGGCTGCTTCGATGGCTCGGATATCTAACATGTACGCCGACTACACCTGAACAGGTGTGCAACCTTACATAGGATACTTACAGCCATAGGTACATATCATATTCACGAACCTCCATGCAGGAATACAGGGCTACAGGGGTTCTAGGACTGCATTGCTCTGCATGTTGAGACATCAGAATGGGTCCCTGCATACTGAACTTGAAATGATGGAAAGATTTTCTTAGAAACATAACAACTATAAAGACTTCAGCCTAAACCCTAGTCCCAGAACCCCAGTATTCTAGAGTGCACAGTCCAGAGCTTAAGAAGAGAGATCTATCCGTGGCCCACTCAGGGACAATCAGGGAACCTCGAAGCATGTGGCCATGTTCTGGTTGGGATCTGCGTCACGGCTTGCAGTCCAGGAAACCAAAGTAGGTTTTGAGGACCCTTTGACGGGACTTTATAATCTCCCAAAATAGAGGAACTAAATATATACTCAAAAACATTATAATCCTTGTTATGGGAACCTAAAAAGTAGTATCCCCCTCTCCCATATACATAAGGGATGTATAGGGTTTAAGGTTTAGGGTCAGGGGGCCTGACGTAGCTTGAGAAAATGGATAACTGGGAAATCTAAATGTTAGTGGACCCCCCACCCAGTAATAGTGACTACAAGGATAAAAGTCACTATAGTAGCGCCCTCTTATATTCCTATCATACCACTGTTACAGGGTGGGGGGTCCTCCTAATCTATATGGCTCATAGGACGTATAAGGATTATTGAGCATGTTGGTTGGAGTCAGTATTTGAGTAGCGATGTTTAGTGGTTGACTCCTTGGAAGTGGTCAAGGCCTGGTAAATTGGAGTTTCCTCGAGGGTTTACAGTGGGGGGGTCCTTGGACAGAACCTGCAACAAAGTGCTGGCAACTCGGGAAGAATTATCTGCTGCAAAACAACCCTGGGGACTTGCGGGTCATACTGTTGATGGAGGAAACTGTAGCTTCCAAAAAGTCTGACCCCAATATACCGTAATCCTTATCATAGGCACCCCCCAAAAATTTACCCCAGAGGGACCCCTGATTTATGCCCGTAAACCCTAAACCCTAAACCTTAAACCCTAAACCCTAAACCCCAAAACTTACCCCAGAGGGACCCCTCACTTCTGGACACCCCAGATCTTGCACCGCTTGGGTTCGCCAATTCCTGCAACTCCTTGGACTTAGGGCACGTATGATGGTGCTGGCTATCTTCCATTGACCATAAGGGTGGCTCTACAGGAGTCTTTCTGACGGGTTCCAGAAAAAGTTCCCTGTAGGAGTCTTAAAGTTGGGATTGTGGTGATTTGGGCTGTGCATGTAAGCCCTGAACCCTAAACCTTCGCCGCGTGACGGCTTCACAAAGCTAACCAAGATGTGAGTCTCTCAAAAGAAGCTCCGAAACATACTCAACCCAGAGGTCGTCTGTAGTTGTCTTTGGGCCCCTACCTATCCCTAGGCTCCGAAGAGTCCTCGGGTTTAGGGTTCAGGGCTGAGGAGACCTGCAGGACAGCTTACAAGCCGGCAGAAGTCTGAGTCAGCGGCAAGAACATGTTGATATGCCTCAGCTGCTGGCCAAATCTAAGAGTAAAGACCCTTCATCCAAGGGAACATGTCAGGATTATACATGCTGCGATGAGAATTGCTATGACTACTGCTCATGTGCCATGAAAGGGGAGCCTTATGAGACGGAAACCAACCCAGCTGGAACAAGGCTTAGGTAAGGTCAGTCCCCGGTGTCGTAACAGGTCGACAATCGGAACAAGGAGTTATAGTACTTCTGGGTAACCTCTATGCCTGAAGGATCAGGGTCATTTCGTAAGTAGGTTACGAATAATAACAAAGAACATGGAAACTGTTATTTTACTGCGGGTTTATTTGCTTAGGTTCAAGGCGAGTTAGTAACTAGGCTAATACTCCTATAAGCCACATAATCAGCTCAGTTGTCACCACTATTAGCCTCAAATACGAAGCGCACAGTGGCGTGGCAGCGCCAGGCTGCAACACTTACCTTCGGTTAGCTAGAAATTCAGGGTTGGATCCTTATAGTAGTCCCATTCTGGGTTAGGGTTTAGGAATGGATCATTATAGTGGTCCCTATACTACCCATTATAGCAGTTTCCATTTTCTTTTCCATTATCCTTATAAATCCCCAAGATATACATGATAATCCCTATATAACCCCCTATATCACCCCTATAATCCTTATAGTTTCCATTTTCTTTTCCATTCCTTCATTCCCAGCCAACCAAAGGTAGCAACAAGGCTGAGCTAAGGCTTCCCGGAGGCATTGCTGTGCCAGGGGTTTAGGGTTTAGGGGTTTAATTTGGGGTTTAGGGTCTAGGGTTTAACGCGCTTCTCTCCAGGGCTGCCAAAAGACGGTGAAAAGACTTGGCTATGTGCCCGGTGGAGCGTGCTGGGATGATCGCCGATCGAGAGGCTTGGCCGTGCAAAAGCCGCAGCAGTAATGGACACTCCTGACCGGCGCGCTGAACTTCTGCCAGCTGGGCTAGCGCACCTAGTATCCCCCTTAATACACCTATAATACTCTCCTATAAAAACCCCAATACAATCCCCCGCACAGCCCGCTGGAACCTCGCCTCCTCCGCTTGGCGTCTCTGCGCCTCCTCCACCTCGCGCGTCTGCGCTTCCGTGAGATACCGAACCCCAGCTGTCAAAGCCCAAACCTTCCCCCAGAAAGCCCAGGATGGTCCCAAGAGCCTGAGTGTAAAGCCCTGATTTTTGAGCCCCTAAACCCTAAATCCTTACACCCTCAACTCAACCCTGTTTGAACCGTGACGATCTTGAAAGTGCCCCAGTTTTGAAAAACCAGCCCAGCTGCTCGATTGGAAGCGTCTGACCCACAGCCTGCCCAATCCCATCACGTAGGATTAGGTTTTGAGGTTTGGGACTAGGCGTGTGCAGAACTTGTCTTGGGGTTTGGGGCTGAAGTTTTGGGGTGCTGCTTCAAGGGCTGAGCGCTTGGGTTCAGGGTTTGGCGCATAGCAGTTTATGGCTTTGGGTTAGGCTTCATAGTGCGCAGCTGGGAGGTAGCTAGGATGCGAATGAACTTGAGTGGTCTTCCCTTGTTTTGTGCTTGGACACGAATGGCCTGGGACTTAACCTGCCCCTCAAGCAAGGGGGTTTAGATAGCCCCCAGCTCATATAATATATGTATACACACATATATATATATATATAATCCCCCTTAAGTAGATAGAATATGGGGTACATGGTTATCTTATTAGGATATACCCAAAGCCATGTTCTATCTACTTAAGGGGGACTATATGTTCCCGGATGAGTATTTTGCGGTCCAAGCATACGCTACTTGAGAACCTGGACCCCTAGATATTCAGAAAGTAGACGGGTCTACAGAAGGCTTGATTGCAAACCATCTGCCTCCCAAGGCCCGGCCTTTTCACATCTTGGAAATAACATCCTTCCTAGTACTCTTTATTCTCGCATGCATAGTATTGTTGTTTGACAAGCTCCTACATGACCCGAATCTTACTTTAGTCCCTAGGTTTAGGGTACTTAGGATCAGGCAGGTTTTATCAACAAACGTTGGACCGTAGGACTGCTTGCAGATGCCCCGTTGAGTTGCAGAGTGAGTTCAGGTCGCGACCATCTGTACATCGACGGTTTAGGGGTTATAGGGTTTAATTAAGGTTTAGGGTGACTGAACATACTGTTGATGGAGGAAACTTTGCACCACTCAGGGTCCCCTAAGGCACTGCAATTCCTAAAGCTTGTGGAACTTTAGGTGGAGCAGGGTTTCCTCCACCAACTGTGCGCCGGACAGTGAGCACATATGATGATGTCATGGAATCTGAGATTTTATCTGACCCTAAATGCTAAAGCCTCAGAAGGATTAGGCGATCCGGCCTTCGAGGGTTGAGGGTTTGGGGTATAACGCTTCGAGCACAGTCCGGTATGTCAAAGGACTTTAACGGAGACCCCAAATCTCAGGGTCTACTTGGAGGGTCAAGGATTTAGGGTTTAGGGTTTAGGGTCTAGGATTTAGGGTTTAGGGCAAAAAAACACCTTAAATCCTGATTGAATCGCCTACAATAGTCCCTACCAATTCCTAC
>CAJNIZ010034559.1:0-19972 GCA_905231905.1 Symbiodinium pilosum
AGGGGTCCGACAGGGGTCCGACAGGTCCGACAAGGGGTCCGACAGGGGTCCGACACAGGTTTGACAGGGGTCCGACAGGGGTGAGACAGGGGTCTGACAGGGATCCGACAGGGGTTCGACAGCGGTTCGACAGGGGTCCGACAGGGGTCCGACAGGGGTCCGACAGCGGTCCGACAGGGTCCGACAGGGGTCCGACAGGGGTCCGACAAGGGTTGGAGAGGGGTCGAAAAGTCGCGGATTCTGACTGATCCTCTGACTCTGCCTATATGTATGGCACAGAGGCTAGAGATCTTATGGTCTTATGGTTTTGTCAGAAGATGGCAGAAGAAGGTGTCATTGTTCCATGTACCGACATTGTCCCAACAAAAAGATTGCGGGTCTTTCCCGAGTCAACTCAACAAACCAGTCAGAAAAAAAGCTCGCAGCGGGTGGTGGCAAAGTTCTATAAAACCTAAGCCCCAAACCCTAAACCCTAAACCGAGTGCCTGAGCTACGCAGTGCATACATTATCCACTTGGTGACTCATGGACTGCTGAAAGGGGGGTTCTGGGAAAGTCCCCTGCATGTTGTTTAGCCTCCGCTTCGTGATATTTTCTACGTTGATATATGCTATTTCGCCAAATCAATCAAACATATTCTGATCCAATAACTACCCCAAGCGGAGGCCTTCACTTGGTCCCGTCTTTTCTTGTCTTAAAATTCCTTGATCGTTGGGTGCTTCCAAGTAGCGCGGAAGCACCCGGATAACCCGCTTCAGAGATTTTATTTCGCCAAATCAGTCAAAACACATTGTGATCCAGTACCTTGCCCAAAACTATTCAAGCAAATCAGCAAATCAGTAAGCAAATCTCAACTCACTCCATTTTCTCAACGGGGGCGTTCAAATTCATTTATAATTTGTAGTTCTAGAACAATTATACTGCAACGCAAAAAATAAAACTGCGACTATGACTATGATTATGACTCATGACAGATTATAATTAACAAACTAGCTAGATTGCATCATATACTTCGCCTAACTTCCGTGGAGTAGTTATTATAGTCATTGTCAAAATCACAGTCAGAATTTTTGCGCGAGGACTAAGACAGGCAGTTGCGCCTAACAACTACACGCTCAAAGTTTGAACATTCCGGGCTCAGGACCTTGATTCAACCTTGAACCAATTTGCAGGAGCCCGCGTGGGATCCTGCTACGCCCCTACCTGTGCCTGGCCTGCAGGCAGACCTGGCCTTTGCTCCTGTGGGTTTGCGCACGTTCCAACTTGCTACCTTGTCGAATATCTTAATCTTAACTTGTGCAGCCATTTGGACTGCAAATTTTGCAGTTGCAAGCAAAGCATTCGTCAGTGTCCGCGGGTGTTGACTTTGACTCAACATCTCGTACTCATGGCTGCCAGCAGCGTCTATTTGCCTACCTGCACCACTTGCAAACAGCAGGCCCGCTCCCAGGATCAGTATCTTCCGCCGGATGCTCCAGGTCCTTTGTATTGGCAGAAAAAAGCTCCAAACAAGGCGGGGCGGTTGTAGTATTGCGCTAGGAGTCAAGTCGTTGATTCTGGGGAAGGATCCACGCATGTTGGCAGACCTGGGAATTTAGAACTTGGAGCACTAGACTGTAGATCTTTCTGAACTCCTCGTAGCCGCTCAGCCCGTAGCCCCTAGCCCATGGCCCTAGCAGCCAGCCTCATAGACTGTCATAGACATAGTCATAGCAGAGCCAACCATCTTAAACCCTAGCCTGGAGCCAGAGCCCATAACGAATCTTGCTTGACTTGACAGGTGACGGGCAACCGCGACCAGGAGGAAGGGTGCGAGTGCGGCTGGTGCAACGCCCGCTGGCGCGCACATACGTGGTGTAGTATCAGTATACACACATTGTATCGTGTACCAGCTTATTTAGATTCCCCGAAGATCATTGTGAGGGTCCGCTGTAAGATGCGCGATCTGCGCGGAAGTTCTGGTGCTATGTTTCTATTGCCTGGGGCGGCTATCGAAGCTTTAAGTTCAAGATTCAAGGGTGTTAGGCAGTGTTAGGGTCGAATATTATTGTCGGGGTTTTGGGTTCACGTCTTAGTTCTTTCGCAGGATGACTCATCTACTTCAAGATTCCAGATAGGGTTCAAGTTCACGTGGCGGGTACTGGTAATGGCCTAATGGCTGGGGTATTCGGAGTGTTCGGTATTCTGTGCTCGGTATGGTCAACGGTGTTGCCGTTGCTGGTGTTGCCGGGTTCTACTGAACTCTGCTACTGACGGTGCTACTTCTGAAACATGTTATATCATTCTATAGTCTATAGTCTATAGTCTATAGAGACTAATCTAGACCTAGATGACAACTAGGACGAATTGCGGGACGTAGCTCAAACCACCCCAAAGCCCAACCCTCCGCCCCCTGAAATACTCTAGCAGTAGCTCGGCTCAATCTATGGTTCGGTACATGTGCCCATCTTTGCAACACGAGTCCTTGGATCCAGAATCGCAAGCTTCCCAAGGTAGTAACCCTTAGCTCACTCGTGCTTGCAGCGAAGCTCAGTTGACCCGCGTGCACAACTACGGTGGCATGCCGCAAGGGAAGCTCAACGAAATCTTGGACCATGATGAGGACATAGTTAGTGTCAGTGTAGTGCGTGGCTTCACAGCCAGACTGGCAGCAGACAGTGGCATGAGATGAGAACAATGACGTCTGTTGCGCGTGAGGAGATCAAAGAAGGTTGGGAGATGAACCGCAGGAACGCCTGCAAGCCGCTAGAGGGCGGCCGCAGAGTTCGCAAGTACGGTCCGAAGGTGGATCTGACTTCTTGGCGGAAGGAAAGTAAATACGCAGACTTCTTCCACGAAGGGCGTGTGCTGACTCTGAGCAACTTTCTGAAAGAGAAGGGATTCGATCCCCGCCGCATCGGAAATCAAGAGCAGCAAAGAGCTTTCATCGAGAAGGCCATTGGGAGAAAGCGTCGCTAGTCGCTAGTTTTTTTTCTTGGTTTTTGCGCATGCCCCGTCTGGCAGGACCTCCAGACGACCGTCACCATGGACCTGGGCGTGCCAAGTGTGATTGTGCTCGGAGAACGGAAGGTTCACGTGGGCAGCCGGCAGTCTGCAGGCAAGAGGAAGGCGGGCGTGGCGTCACGCACCCTATTAGGCCATGGCCGGCTATGATTACGACTATGACTCTGCCCACGATAATGATAAGTGGCAATTGACAGCTCATATAGTGTTTCCACATGCAGGGAAGGTTTGCAGGTTACGTAAATTGAGCCCGCGTTCATGCATATGGCCAGTTCGTTGGAGCATCATGGAAGGAATCGCTTCTATTTTGCGGTCCTCCCGAGTCCCCCCCCCTCCTCATGAATCATCAGCATCATCATTCATCATCATCATCATTCTGAATCAATCATGAACCATTCATGAATTCATGAATCATTGAAGCAGCATCATCATTCATCACTCATCACCATCAATCGTCATGCCCCAAGGTCCTTGATCGTTTGAGAAAGTTGTTTCGTATGCTCCTGGATTTGATTTGGGAGGCTGAAAACCACGAGGATGGTCGCAGCGCCAACTTGGCCTTTGCCGGGGAATCGAAGGCTTTTGTGGACTTTGACAAGGGCCTCGCCACTGCAGATGAGATTGAGGATCGTGTGTTGCAGCATCGCGCGGCCACGGCGGGGAACAAGGCGGACACTCAGGAGGCCGAAGAACCTGATGATGTCACCGATTCGGACGCGGCTAGCGCAGCCGACATGGACATGTCCTTCTCTTCATTGACGCCCGCCCCGGCCGCAGCCCCACCTGTGCCAGCGAATGCCAAGCGCGAGCCGGCCCGGAAGCGCAAGGATCCTCCTCCGCAGATTCCAGCCAAAACACTTGCTGTGCGCTCACGCTCTGCGTCCCCCTCATCCGTGGCGTCCAGTCCTACCAGCAGTGGCCGTGGGAGAGACGTGGTTACCAAGCCCCACCCGGCGGCAACAACAACACCAACGGCCTCGACGCCGAAAGCTGTTGCAAAAGCTGAGAAGCTGATGGGCAGCAAGGGCTTGGCTCTCACCCCTGCGAACCTATGGGCGAACAAACCCAGGTCCCGTGCGATAGAGCAAGCCTCGAAAGCCCTCGAGGATGGCGGTAGTCAACTTCTTGGCATCGAGGCTGCAACTGCGCAGGCCTTGATGGCGGACATGTTGCGCACTGCTGAACTAGCACCGCGAATCAATGATTTGTTTATCCGGCTGCGGAAGAACAGCAAGGAGTTCATCCATAACATGAGCCCTGGCGACGTGGACGTGTGGGATCAGATAGGTGCCAAGACAATGGAAACCATTCTGACCACCCTGGCTATGCAACTTCTCAAGGACCTTGAGCAGGACAGCCGTTTGTTTCTTGCAGTTGATTGCCTGTAAACTCAGCGGGGTTATTGCCTTTGCCGCTGCCTTTAATTCTAATTATAATCTACACACCCTTGATCCTGGCATCCTTGTTGTCCACTCAGTACATATGAGCCCCTGGAACCCCCTTGGCCTTGAAAGGTTAAGGACGCACGCGCCCAGGCCCATACCTTCAACTTCAGAACAATGGTTTTCAAGGTTCCCAGTTAAAATTTAGGCGCCAGTTAGGTCAAGGCTTTCCGAGAAGGGTTTAGGTTAAGGGTTTAGGGCACGGTTTAAGTTTAAGTTAAGGTTTAGGCTTAGGGCTTGAGTTTTAGGCTTCAATTTATAGTTCATTTATAGTAGGATTGAATTTAGGATTTAGGGCGGCTTTATAAATCTGTGTAATATAATAATATAATAATATACATTTATCATTTATTAGTTTAGACGATATCCTGGGAAATTAAACCCGAAACCCTCCAGGAGCCGGAGAACGGACAGTTGGTCTTGAGCATGGCGGGGTTGTGCCCCAATGAATACCGCGGCCTGTGCCTCTTCGAGTTCGATCATGCAGCGAGAGACGAGTGGTTTGAGTGCAAATCAGGGCCGCAACTCCAGAAGCACCTCTTCCATATGTTCATGGACCGGCTTTGGAGGATCAAGAACGAACAGAGGTTGAAGGCTGTCATTCAAGCGTGGCTGGGATGAATCAGGGGACATTCATTTGACTCAGTTGGTTCATGTGTCTGACGTGAGTGCATTGAAGTGGCAGCAGCGGGCAGAAATAATTTGATGTTGCAAGCAACTAAGTATGCTGAGGTTGAAGGTCCCTGAACTGGACCTTGTGCAACTTCCAGCTGATTTCCAACCTGCAGAGCTCCAGTCCACGTGTGATCGGAAGACGCAGAGGCCGAGGTATTCCGACCAGGTCAGGTTCGAGGTGCAGGCTCTGCGGACGTTGTGCCTGGAGTTCAAGGACATGACGGGTTCATTGCTAGCAAGGAAAGTGCCCAAGCTTTATAACCGCGGTCTGGATTGTGGCTGGGTGGGGCGGTGGCCGATTTGGTTTGCTTGTTTCATTGTTTTTGCGAATGATTTTGTTTTGAGGGGACCCCTCCCTCTTCTCTCCCCGTAACGCTGGATAGACTATGACTATGACTATGGCCCATGGCTCTGACTACTATTGATTCTAGACTTCATCCGACTGGTCACGCAGGACGACGGCTCAGAGATGGAAAAGATTCAGGCGCATGCGCTTTTGTCAAGGAAGCGCGCGCTGTCTGAGAAGACGGCTATGTATCTGCGTGTTGGACTAGGGAAGCAACCTGGGCAGCATTTGATCGAGATTGCTTGGGCATGACCTCTTTTTTAATTGTTGAATTCTTGGTTGCATGCACGCGCTCCCGCTTGCCTGAGGCAGCTCCTAGCCCAGCTTGAAAGGGCAAGCCAGGGTTGCTCCAGGTCTGCAGCTTCCTTGGCCGAATCTATGAAGACGCTTGCCGCAGAGCTTGCGGAGCAGGATATGAATTCCATCAGCAGTGGCGTCGCCTTGCTCACGGCCTGTGCCAAGCATGAAACGGTGACCCTTTGGGTAGACGCCAAGGTCCTTCTAACGCAGTGGGAGTCTTCCGAGAAGGTCGGAGAGGACACCGGGCCGGAAGTTCAAGCCTTCATCCATCAATGTGGTGTGGTGTCTGCCAAAGTGGAGCAGTTCTTGACGCCAGCCCTGGATGCCATTGCTTCGGTTGTTGGTGGCCCTTCCGGCCTCAAGAACGATGCCTTTCCCTGCCTCCGAACCGGCGCGGGTGTTCGGGGACTAGCTCGTATCCTCAAGGTTTTCAAGGCCAGGATGCAGTGATAAGTGAAGCGCATGTGTTCATGACTTGATTGTTCAAGTTGCTGTTGAGGTGGGTCAGTGGGTGAATGCCCAAGATTCCTTGACGTCTGCATTGGCGAGCGCGGTGAGTGGCTGCTGCCAACTCATCGAGAAGATCCATGAGCTTGAGTCCAGCCAGACTGTGGAGACATTTTCCGGAGCAGCGGTGGCTTTGCATGGCATGACATCCAACAAGGACATGGCTATCCTTCGTGCGATCCCGGATGGTGATGGCCTGGGCCTTGGTGAGAGATCTGCGTGGGTTTACGGATTTGGATTTGGAGTTTCTGAGTCAGTCATTGTCGAATCATTGTTGCTATTTTGCCTGGGCCTGCGTGAGGTGTGCCGGATGGTGTGGCAGCAATCATCGAAAAGATGACGGGGATTCTCGACGTCCACAAGGATCTCCCTTCGAAGACATTCCAGAGCCTCCTGCAAGATGGGCAGCTCGAGAAGTTGCTTAGCGTGGCAGGCAAAGTTGAGGCCAGCCTCGGCAAGGATGCGCAGACCCAGCTACGCGTGGCCCAGCTAGCGCAGCAATTTGCGTTGCCTGCTGAATCTCGAGATGGCAAGGCCCTCTTTGACAAGGCGCTTGATTCGAAGGACAAGATCTCAGCATGCATTGTGAACCTCGTGGAGATCAACACGGCTGCCTCTGCCAAATATCCTTGGCTGGATGCAGACCAGCTGCAGCAAATGTCCATGTCATTGCAGGGCAGCCTCAAGGAGAAAATCCAGCAGGTGACCGATAGCCTCGCGCGTCGTAAGGCCGCCCTCAAGGATCTTTGCGTCACTTTGCAGGCTTTGGAGGATGCGGCAAAGAACATGGATGCAGAGAAAGCAAAGCCGACCTTGCTTCGACTCGACGATGGCGGCGACCTTTCTCTGAACTTGAGAGATGCAGTCCAAGGCTAAGATTAAGATTGGTTAAGCCACCTCCCACTGCGTGCTGCAAACCCCAAACCCGAAACCTGAGACTCTACATGAACCCTAGCCTAAACCCGACACTGCGCATACTACCCTCCGCCGCTATCCTAAACCCCAAGCCGTGCCCAAACCCATGCTCATGCCTACATATGATTACCCAAACCTATGCCTACATGCGTGCGTCCTGGAGGCATGTCCGCTTTTCTGGATGAGGAATCCCACGGAGATGGCATCATGTCATGGGAGGCGGATCTCAGCTCGATCAATGGCTTTGCTGCCCCTGCCTCCACGCTCAAGGCGGTACTGGAGGATTTCCCAACTCAGAAGTGTGCGGCTAAGATCCTCTGGGCGAGCATGGCTACACCCCTTCTGTTCAAGCATGAGAGCGAGCTGTTGTCAAAGGCAACGAACACGCTGACGGATGACGAGAAGCAGAAGCTGATGGCTTGGTACGCGGACGGACAGAGTTCGTCAAGAATGGAATCGGCGCTGTTCGCATGAACAAGAAAGACATCCCAGGCGAGATCCAGGGCCCTTTGGACAAGATGATGAAGGAGTTGAAGGGCAAAGTCGATTCGTTGAAGATGCCAGCCCCAGCTGGATCACCTGCTTCCACCAAGCGGCGCAGGTCGGGCAAGTGAGTCTGAGACAGCTAAGGCTAAGTCCCCTAAGCATCAAAATCACCTAAGCCTAGAAACCTGAAGTATTCGGAATAGGCTTGATTTTGGGCCCAAATTCCTTCAAATGCGAATCATGGAGCCTTCGTTCCTTAGATAATTCTTAGATGAGATGATGCTTAGGGGTAGGCAGGCAGGGCTTGCGCCACTGCCGCTGCCTGTTTCGGCCTTGAATATCAGACGGAGCTCTAGTTTCTACGCCTTACGAGGTTGCACTTGACCCACGCTTGGTGTGACACGGTAACATGACCTGCTTGGGTGCTGGAAACCTTTGTTAAATTTATTTCCAATCCCACCATCTCGTGATCTGGCATTTCGGATGAGGGAACCGTCGAGAATCTAGAGTCTGTCTAAATTGACTGTCTAAACCTTAAAAACCCGTAGCCTAAACCTAAGCTGCTAAGTCTAAGCCGCACTCCGCGACGGATGTTACCAGAAGAAATTAATCGCATTTTCAAAATGCCGCGTCGAACAGAAATGTTCCGCCTTTAAGTCTGTAGAGTGCTGCGCGCCCGGTGACTGAACAACATGTCACACCCATAGGCAGCAAGAGACGAACCAAGTGTTTTGAGTGTCAGTGCGCCTAAATGGCGACGAGGGGAAAATGTTGACGTCATACCGGCCTGCGTGCCGGATGTTCTGTGCCGCGTACTGTCAATACTGTCTGTTGGGTAGGGTAGATTGTCCGCAGGCAATTGAGCGAGAGCTGTGACATTCAGAATTTGTTCTGTCTTCATGTCGAGTGCTGAGGTGATACGTTCTGAGAGATCACGAAAGCAATTCGATAGCAAGAGGAGCGAATTGGGCCTCACAGATGCCCCTGAGAGTGTGTACCGCAAGCTCCTGGGACTATTTGAAATTTGACTTGAAAGTATTGCAGCTTATCGAGTCAGATCAGATTGTATGGGAGAGAGTCAGCGCGCTCAAGGTACTCCCGGCAGTGTCTCCGAGACCATGGGGCAAAGTGGAAACAATCTTTGTCTCCACGCGAGATGGAGCAACTGGATCTGATCTGGCATTCGTTGCCTGATGCTTGGCTGCGACACTCGCAAGCTTAGGCGGCGGCTTAACTTAATGTGCCTGCAGCAGTAGAATCAGGAGAGCAAGCGCACCAATACTGTGACCGACATCACAAAGAGCCTCTCGAGACAGATGTGGCGATCAGACGGATTGAGCCCCACGTCACTTGGCCCATAATTCGCGGTTTGCATCATTCGGGCGACCCATCGCCCGTCAGGACAGAGAAAGTTGGGAATACGGAGTCGCCATGATTAAGCCTTAGCTCGAAAACTGATGTACTGCTAGGTTGTTACTATTATTGTCGTTGTGATTATATTATATCATTCATTCTTGCTATTTCTAGTTTTAATTATTTCATATTTATCCATTTGCTCTGAATTATTCGGTTTTTGTGACGAGCGTGGTATCGAGAAATCGTAAAGTGAAATATCCGCCCAGTGGTCCAGGCTTACAACCAACAGCAAGATCTTCGACTTTAGAAGCGGAAGGGTCTTGAATCCCCCGGAGAGCTTTGCTTTGTAACTTGGCCTGACTTTCTGGCATGCATGGACCACAAGGGTCCCTGTTTGTATTCACGTGTTGGCAAGGCATGGTTTTGACGTCGAGCTGCTCAAGTTTCACGGGTCCTTCAAGGGGACACTTTTTCGTCTTATGTCAGGCACGGCGCATTTTGGGCATGATTGCCTTAAACACTAGGGTCCCGACTAGGGTTCAGAGTCTCGGAGTAGGGTTGATGCACTAGGCGGTTTGGCGGTTTAGGGCGTAAATGCGGTTTAGGCAAAAGGGATTTTCTTGGGGCTGAACGCTAAGCCTATACCTATAGCTCAAACCGCATCGGTCCATGGTTCCAGGCAACTGCATGAGCCCTCCTGTGAGTGGAGCCTTTTTGCTCGCTGAAGCTGGGCTGCAATTTGGGTATATTTCGTGTGTATGCTGCACGGTCACGAATTGTTGCTGCTAGCGTGGAAGCTGGAACTATCAAGGCAATGGCCGTGTCAGGCATCCGCTCGCACTTCGCGGTGAGCTTGTTGCCGTCGCCCAATGGGCCACGTAATGGTACAGATTCTAGCTCCAGCTCCGAAACGGTCGGGAGTTCAGAGGAAGAGGATCAGTAGGGAGCCCACAATAAATTGAGGCATCATCATCATGTAAGTAAAATTCTGTGCGGCTTTTGTGGTCTCCTCTCGAGCCTGTTTCTTGTCAGTCCTGGGGGATGAAGCTCACCGAAAGTGATGGCATACTACGGATGTCAGAAAAAGTTAGGAGGCAGCTGCGGTGAAGTGGAGTGTCTCTGAACAAACCTAGCCTAGACCTAGACCCTAAACCCCAAACCGTGCATTGCCCAAACCTTAAGAAAAACTAAAACTATAAACCGTAGCTCATGCCCGTTACTTACCACTCGCTCATCACGTTTGCTCACCCAATTCTCATTTAAGAATTCAATGGCCAATGAATCAATGAAATGATATCAATAATCCGTTTCTTCATGTGCTGCTACCCGGCCGATGCCTGTACTGCAAATACTCATCCACACCTTTGATTGCACCATGGAACAGGGGCATTGGCGGCATTGATGTAAATCACAACACACATCTGCCCTGGGCAAACACTAACTTCAATATGCGCAGAATCCACTTTGCACCTGTTTGCTTGCGAGCAGAACCCTGTTCTACCCCACATTTCATGCCGGCGGAACCCTAGTGCGCACCACATTTCCTGCTTACAGAACCTTCATCGACACCACTTTCCACTCATGCAAACCCATGGTTTGCACCTCATTTACATCCTTGATTTTGCACAAATCTACTCCCGCACCTACCTAGACCCCAGGATCTACACCCACTTAGCTGCAAGTGTTAAGCATTACAGGGGTTTTACAATATATTAGGGTCTATATTAGGGTCCTCCAGTTTGGGAAACTACAAGATATAGGGTTAAGGTGTTGCAGGTTTTATTGCTTTAGGAATCTGAGATACACTGTTGGCGTTGCCATGGCAGACAGCCTGTTCTACATTGCCTGGCACTTCTAAACCTGAAGCCTAACCGCCGGACCCTCATTTTAGAAAGATCCCATATTCTTCCCCACACTCAACCTGAATACAGATACTGCTACCAGACTCCAGGAAGCCAACCCAACGGTAGACCCAAACCTCTGAACCCTAAACCCTTTGATCCCAAAACCCTAAACCCTAAACCCTAGACTGGAAGCCCTAAATCCTCTGAATCCAACTGGTGATATGCCAAAATCCTGCATGACCTTAATATGGCAGAATACCAAAAGGCGGTTTAGGGTTTAGGGTTCAGGGTTCAGGGTCATGCAGGGTCTTTAGAACCCACCATAATTGGGGACAGGGTTGAAGGTTTTAGACACTCAGCGTGTCGTCGTCGTCGGTCTTGAGTGGCGGCCTGATAAGACCCTCAGCCTGGCTCCTGGAAAGCAGGTTCACTCAACGCGCGAGCACCCGGCAAACAGCTCATCTCCCTGGGCCCTGAGAAGGTGGGAGAAAGGAGGGAGAAAGAGGACACAAAGATCGAGGGAGGGGATTAAAACCTCCACTGAAACACGCCATATAAGCAAAAGTGAGGGTCTGTTGAGGCATCCTTAAACAAGCAAACGAAACGAGCAAACAAACGGCCAAAATAACCAGGGAAGAAGGAGGAGGAGACCTTTAGCACGCACAGCGCACTGGAATGCAGGGCTTGAGCTCCTAACGGGACCTTCCTAGCAAGCCGAAGCTGTCAGGACAAGTGTATCGCCACGTGTCTTTGCTGTCGACCAGCATTGTTCACCCTAGATTCCAAGGGAAAACATGCAGCAACGATGCGACACCCCATATAAGCAAAAGAGAGGGTCGTTCAAAACATCCAAACATCTACAAAACTGCGAAAAGATTTTCGTGGGGAAACGAGATGACCAAAAGACTAGTCAAACAGCCTAAGAAGACGGGGGGAAGGGCAGAAAAAACCTTCAACAGTCATTGGGAAGACAAAGATCGTATCGGAACCCTTTAGTGCGGGAAGAGGGGAAAAAACCTGCCACTACATGTCTGCCGAATAAGGAATACCGTCAGGACAACTGTGTTGACACGCACCTGCTGCTCCAGGATAACCTTGCCTACTAGATAGCCTGCAAGATAAGATTGCACTGACAGGCGCGTGACAGGAAACATGAATGTGAACATGTATCTGCACAACTGGTCACCGGCATGGATGCGAACACGTGCACTTGCAGGAAAGGAAAGGCTCTCCGACATTTTGTCTTTGCTGCACTGGGCATGCTTGAGTTCGGACGTGTCCGAGGTGTTAGAGGTTGTGGAATGGGAGAAGTCCTCATCTGGACTTCAGGGTTTCGGGTTGAGGGATCAGTGCGCTTCGCACAGATAGAGGAGCAGGAAGCTAAACGAATCACAGTCTGTACGCCCGAGTGTATGTCAATGTGTTGTCTCAATCGAAGTTCCGCGCCCCTCCCAAGGAGATAGTTTCTCGCTTACCAAGAAACCCCAAACCGAACCAGGCAGCTCGGACCCACCCAAACCGTGCAACTCTGATCTTCAAAGAGCTTGGAAGACACCCTATAAAACTGTAACAGATCTGGGCTAAGGGTTTACACGAACGATTCCCGTCAAATAGTACCAACAAACCAGCTACAAGGAAGAGTCCTGTCTCAAAAATTCTAAGAGATGTTGTTTTTTCGGCTTGGGGGTTTGGGCTTTTTCAGGGTGGGTGGGGTAGGTTGTAGGTTTGCAACGTTTTTGGAGTGTCTAAGCCATGAATCCTAAACCTGGAACCCTAAGCCCCAAAACTGAAACTGTAAGGGTGGAGGCTTCAGGTTTTTCGACAGTACTATCACGCCTAGACCCTTTTTGGCCCTAGTTCCTGTATGCCCCAAGAACCCTAAACTCTAAACCCTAAACCCTTAAACTCTAAACCCTAACTAAACCCTACCCCCTAAACCGTAAACCCTTAGACCCTAAAGACGTGGATTACAGCCTTCTTTTGCAAATCATCGTCAGGTCCACCTCTGCAGGCAGGGACTTCCTTGCTTCCAGCACCCGGTGTGGGGTTGAGGGCTCAAAGGGTTTAGGGTTTAGGGTGCCGTATGGTTTTGTAAGGCTCAGGGTTTATGATTGGGGCTTCAGGAGTTTAGACATTTAGGGTAGGGTTCGGGGAATCCTCGAGATTCTAAGTCTTGCCGGTGCACGCACAACTTGCGGCTACCTTGCTAGAGATTTTATATGGCACTGGGGTTACCTTTTCGTGTGTCCCCTAGAAAGGATAATCATCGTATCTGGGGGCTTATACCTCGTTTGGGAAACTACCGCTTAGAGATCTAGACCATCTACGGTATCGTGGGGAAAGCCAATCCGAGGTTTCTTTGTGCGCCTGAAACCCTGAACTTCCTAGAGCGTCTTTCTCCCAGCCATTGCCTCCTGGAAGCGCATGATCAGCGGCACTGTAGAACCCAACCCTGGACCCTAGACCTTAAAACCTACAAGCTGAAAACCCTAGGTTGAGTGCGAAGAATGTTTGAAATGGACGCTGCGGCCCATTTTTGAGAAGTGTGATTCTTGGCCACTTTGGGCTTTTGGGGAGGACCTTGTCTTTGGCCATTTATGGTGAGAGTCTTGGTTGGTCAGCTATTTTAAGACTTGGAGTAACACATGAATTTCCAGGCCTTTTTACTGCCCAAAAATGAGGACACGCGGCTGCGCAAACCCCCCACCACGCAGCCAAGACCTTGAAACCTTATTCTGAGCTCCACATCCCCGGACGCTCAATCCTGGGTATGGGGGATACTTGTTGGGTTTCTCGTATGGACCTAGGTTTTTTTGGCTTGGGGTTCAGGGTTTAGGGTTTTGGTTTCAGGCTCCACATTGCAAAAGCGTCTCTCTCCTAGAACAAGAGGGGCTAAGAATCCTACCTAAGCCTTTAAGCCTGAACTCCTGTGGCCCCTGCGTTTCCCAAAGCGTCTTCGGCACCCATGTAGGGAGAAGCCAGAACAGACGTTCCCCATGTAGGTCCCAATGCCTAACTCCCCCAACCCCTGAGACATTGATCCTTGAATTCTGAACCCTGAACAACAAACTCTAAACCCCTAAGCCTCGAAGGGTTGAGGGTTGAGAGTTTAGGTTAACCCTGAACCCCCAAGGCCTAAAAAAGCATAAACCCCAAAACCACAAGAGCAGCCTTTGAGCGTCAGCCCCGGGAAGGACGACGACGACAGGCCACCAGATGAGATGCCCTTTGCGCAGCTCGCAGGCGATGCTTTGGATAATGGAAAATAAAATGGAAACTACAGGAATTACAGGGTTTAGGGTTCAGGGTTTAGGGTTTAGGGTTTCCCAAATTTAGGGGTGCCTTTTTGGGGATCTCTATAATAAGGACTATAGTATTTTAGGGTCTATATTGGGGTCCCCTTACTTTGGGAAACTACCATTTAAAGCCGCAAAAACCCCTATATAATCCCTATATATGATTCCGCATAGTCTTCTAGAGGATCTAATTTTTAGATCCCTTTGGGGGTCTGGGTTCCGTATTTGGGTGGTCAGGGTTTAGGGTATAATTAGCTTTTGGGATCTAGGGCTTAGGATATTCGAGTCTGGGATCTAGGGTTTAGGGTATAGGACTTGGAATGTAGGGTGTAGGGTATAGGGCTTGGGATCTAGGGTTTGGGATGTAGGGTTCAGGGTTTGGGGTATAGGGTTTGCGATTTAGGGGTTAGGGTTCAGGTTGTAGGGTTTAGGATTTAGGATTTAGGGGTGATAGTAGGTGTAAGGATTAGAGTATTCATGCAAAGCGTATCGTTTAGTCAGAGTACGATTGGGCCCGAAAGTCTATAGACAGGACTCACATACTCTGGGCTATTCGAAGACAGAGGGCCTGGGGTAGCCGGTAATTCAGGGTTTGGGGTTTAGGAGCTTAGAGTTAGGGGTTTAGGGGTTTAGTGGTTTAGCGGTTTAGGGGTGTAGGGTTTAAGGGTTTAGGGTTAGAGGTTTATGGGTTTAGGGGTTCAGGGCTAGAGGTTCAGGGTTTAGGGGTCCTACTCAGAACTCAGGGTTAGGGGTCTAGGGGCTTTGGGTTTAGGGGTTTAGGGTTAGGGGTTTAGGGCTTAAGGGTCCCTACTCAGAATTCCATGTAGGTAACATTGAGAAGCTGCGTTGGTCTTCGGACTTTGCTTGTCTGCGGCACTTTCATCATCCTTCCCCAAGCCTCCCTCTTCAACACGTCTCTGCCCTAAGCCCTAAACCTTGGGTACTCCCCCCCCTCAGTAACAGCTTAATAATTATAATATGGTTATATATAGCCCTTAATAGGACCCCTAATATAGACTGTTACTGAGGGGGGGGCAGTACCCAATCTAAACCCCTCCCTAGGTCCTAAACCTTAACCTCTAGGAGCTTCCACGTAGGAATTTCTAGGAGTCCGTGTGGAAGCCTTAGCGGGACTCCCCGGGATCCCCATAGAATCCCGTAAAGGTATACGAGCTTTGAGAGATGCTCATGGCCTACATCCTAAACACCAGATCCGAAATCTTGCACCACCCCCCATACCTCCTGTCTTGCCGGAATTAAGGGAATCCACTGGGGTTTAGGGCTTAGGGTTCTTACCCTAACCCTAAAGCCTACACCTACACCCTGGAATCAAAAAGAAGTCCTCATGTTGCGAGGTGCCGACAGCGCACGCAGCCCAGTTTGCCGAAGCAACGCTTGCTGCTGCTTCACTTTCCAAAGAGTAGAGTAGGGTTTAGGGGTTTAGGGGTCAGGGGTTTGGGTTTAGTGAAGTACTTCAACCAGCACCAGCATGGAGGACGTTTGGAGGATCCCTGTACTGAGCATTGTTTAGAAACAAGGGACCACGATCTGGAAAAGAACGCTCGCATCCTAAACCCTGAACCCTAATCTAAGTTCAACGTACCATAGCCTTCAGTACTGACAACATCTTGAAGCTCGGTACTGCTGCTGAAGTAAGGAGGCAGGGGAACTCGACTAGCTGTGAATGCGGATTACCATACCTTTCTTTATGAAGCTTTATGTCGAAGAGTTGTCATGTAGGAGCTGCTGGACTGAAGCCCTAAGCCCTAAATACCCTGAATACACTAAATACCCTAAATACTCTAAACCCTAAACCCTAAACTCTTCCCTGCGCTTTAAAAAAACTCTTCCAACAGGGAGACGTTCCTCTGCCACTGCAACCCTGCACCTTGCCCTTTGGTTCGCTACGGCTGTGCGTGTTGAGAAGCTTGAAGCCCAGACTGCAAACCCTAAACCCCGAACCCCAACCCCCAAACCCTAAACCCCTAAACCCTAAACCCTAAGCCTTAAGCCTCAAACCCTAAACCGCAGAATCCAAAACCCCAAACCCCCGAATCCTAAGCTCGAAAGCCTGAAGCCCTAACCCTGGAGGCTCAAGCGTGGGTACCCTAGGTCTCCAATGGAAAATCAAATTCTCGGTTTTCACAACCACCCGCTTGTGATGTTGAATGTCGCACTCATGGCATCCTGGATCCTCTTTACATGATGGTTCCCGTCTTCGGGAGATGGGTAAGGTTTGTATCCACCATGGGCTATTAGACCCTAAAATTCCCTATTAGGACCCTATTAAGGGTAGATTAAGGTACCCTGAAGGTCTAATAGCCCATAGTGGATAGTACACTTTATCTACTTTGTCTTCTCGGGCTCTATGCATGTTGTCTGGAAAGATTTCTGGTGTATTCCTAAGCCCCTATATGGCCAGGATAACTGCAAACATTCGCGCAAGAACAAACTAAAATCGAACTCCTGACTCTCCACGCTACACCCTGAACCCCACCTAAACCCCTTTAAACCTCTAAACCCTAAACCTTACCTAAACCCCTAAACCCCTAAACCCTACACCCTGAACCCTACCTAAACCCACTTCCACGGCGCCATTCCTACCCTAGCGAACCAGAGGCCCAAAGCGGCGCAATGCCCGGCCCCTAGCTTCCATGCAATTAGGGAGTAGGGGGTTAAGGGTTTAGGGCGCTTGGTGTTGGGTTTAAGGGTTTAGGGATAATGAAAAAGAAAATGGAAACGACAATACTAATATAATACCATAATGGGGTAATGGTTTTAGGGTTTATAGGGTTTAGGGCTTTGGGATTTAGGGTTTACGGATAGTGGTATCATTGAGATTGCTGTTGCGATAAGGAATGGCAGTTCCAAAAACAATGGCTTTTGAGTCTGAGTGTCTCATAGAAAATTAGGGGACCATCCGTCACAGATTTTCAGCCCTACCTAGCAAGTCAATCAACTCTCAATGTTCTTGAGGCCTGAGTTTGAAACAAGGAAAGTCGCATGCTGCGGGATATCCCTGGCAATCCCCTGAGCTATGGGCCCTTATTCCGTGCTTTGCATCTTGGGACCCCATACACACGCTCTCATTCTCAACTCGCATGTGAAGCTGGGTAGGGAAAACCCAAACAAGGACCAGAAAAATGCATGCTGTTGTCTTATGCAAGTATACTGCTTAAAATAGATAGCGCTAATGTTTCCTAGTAGAACTACCTGGGTATTAATTTGTACACTGAGTCTGAAGCCTGAAATCCCAATGGTGGCTCAAAAAAGACTTGAAAAAACCAAAGGCTTGCGAGCAGGACAGAGGTATTCGAGAATGTTTAATAGGTTAACTAAGCGTAAAGCTGTCTTCCTCCAGTAAGCTTTTGAGCTTAATCTTGAGTCAGTCTTCGATCCTTACCCTGACCCCTAAACAACCTAAAACCCAAACCTTAAGCCCTAATTTATTCAACGCTTCTTCGAGCCACCAGAACAAGCATGGATGCCGGTATATGTCCCTGCCCGCATCCCGCTCCTGCAAGATAGTTAGTTCTTCGTGTGCTGTAAAGATCTAGGGTTTAGGGTTCAGGGATTAGGGTTTACCAGATGGTGAGATGTCTGGGTGACTGTGGCCCTGCATCCACAAGCACAACAATCCAAGTTTTCAGGAGGGTGTTGTCTCAACTTGATAGAGAACTATCCAAGTCATAGCCAGGCAGCATTTCATAGTCTTTTATTATGAGTACTACTTTACATAACAAGAATGTTTTGTGATAGGCCTACCTGCGTAGCAGACGGACTTCTGCAGACGTGTTTAGCGACTGCTCCATCTCGGGAGTCCTGCGCACTTGTGAGGTCCAGAGTCTAAGGTGTAAGATTGGGTACTGCCCCCGCCCAGTAACAGTCTATACTAGGGGTCATATTAAGGGCTATATATAACTATATTATAAACATTATCCAACTGTTACTGAGTGGGGGGCAGTACCTAAGTGTAAGATATGGGGCCTGAGGTGTAGGTCAGGCAGTGTAGTGCATAGCAGGCTTAGGCATAGGGCTCAGGTCCTTAGGTGAGTAGTATTTTACTTGGGGATACTGTGGTACCCAATATAGAATAAGAATATATTCTCCGTCTGGGGTATAGTATTCTATATCAGGGATATTATCTTACTAGGTTCAACCACCAAACAAAACACTACTCAGGTGTGGGGAGTGTTATCTGCGCTTCTGGAAAGTACCCATTGGCCGCAGGTAGGGAAGGACCGAATGGAAGAGAACATGGAACTTTTCATAATTTCATTTTTTGCGGACAAGGGATCTCAACAGCAAGGTATATTCCCCCCTAAGTAGATAGAATATGGGGTACATGGGGATCTTATTATGATATACCCAAATCCATATTCTATCTACCTAAGAGGGACTATAGTTACAGGGTCGCCCGCAAGTCAGTTACAGGGTGTAGGCATTGCTCGCAGACCAGGCGTGCGTCATCCGAAGCTCTGAGGTCTAGTCCGAAGACTTTCACTTCCCCTTTTACCACAAACAAACGCCTGGTCCATGAACCCCAACCTTCATCAACTCAATCTCTGCTGTTCAATTGTTGGGTGCTTGGGCCCTTAGCTTGAGCCCCAAAACAAAACCATGAAACCTAAACACCAAAACTATCAACCTTAGTTTCTACACCCCAGACCCTAAGCCCTTAGACCCTAAACCCTACACCATAGGCCCTAAACCCTTAAACCTTTAAACCCTTAAACCCTAAATCCCGAATCCTGAATCCCAAACCCTTCAACCCTCAAACCCTAAACCCCAAAAGCGTAAACTCTTCAACCCTAAAGCCTTGAACCCTAAGCCCTATAAACCCTCAACCCCAAACCCTAAACCCTATATAACCCCTATAATCCCTGTAGCTTCCATTTTCTTTTCCATTACCCGTAAACCTAAACCCTAAACTCTAAACCCTTAACCCCAACCCCGGAAGCCTAAACCCCAACCCCTAAACCCTCAACCCTAAACCCTAAATCCTAAAACCCTAAACCCTGAACCCTGAACCCCCTCAACCCCTAACCCCTCAACCCTAAACCCTTAAACCCCATAACCCCAAAGCACCCAAAACCTCGAGGTGGCCAGCACCTGCAGCTGCGTCCTCAAAGCCAAGGCCTGCCGTAGATGGAATGGAAAAGAAAATGGAAACTATAAGGATTATGTAAGGTAATGTATGGGCTATAGGGGTGTCCTTACTACTGCCTTTGCGGGTTTAGGGTTTTAGGGTTTAGGGTTTCAGCGTTTAGGGTTTAGGGTTTCCTTACTACCCTGGGCAATCCACAGAGACCTCACCCAACCTCACCCTACATAGTGGTTTACGGTAGGGAGTAGTACCGCAATGGCCTTAAATTGGGATCTGAAATTATTCCCAATTTACGGCTCCGCCCCTCTATACTACCCTCCCCCTAGGCTCCCCCTAACTTGACATTAATTAGGCCTAATTATCTCCATAATGCCCAAAGGCGACGGTCTCCGTTCAGAAGGATGGAGGTATTTGAGCTATGCTTAAAGTGCGTTATTTAGGGTTTAGGGTTAGGATTTAAGGTTTATATGGCTGAGGGTTTAGGGTTATAATAGGGGTCGTACGGGAGAGAGAGAGAGAGAGAGAGAGAGAGAGAGAAAGAGAGAGAGAGAGAGAGATATATATATATATATGTGTATGGTCCCCCCCCAAAGATCTACCTTTTATATGCATTGATAGTGTTTCGCACATTTGGGGTCTCAGTTCTGAATGAAATCATATGCTGCAGCAAATCCATTAGCTCAAGGCGCGACTCCG
>CAJNIZ010034559.1:20072-33343 GCA_905231905.1 Symbiodinium pilosum
TTAATGTGTAGAGTAATGGGTCTTAAGCTTGTCGGGGGTGATGGGTCTTTAACTTTGGATTTCAGGGTTAGGAGCTCTAAGTTTCAGCAGATCCTTAAGCTGCTTGGCCTCAGATTTATCAAGACTGGTGGGTCTTCGACTTTGGACGTCAGGGTTAAGGGGTTCTGTGTTTGAGCAAATTCTTGAGATGAAGGGGGAGTTAAGGGCACTAAAAAGGTAGATCTTTAGGGGGGGGGTTGCATATATATATATATATCGTCCAAATCTCTGTGCTTGCGTGATTGTTATGACAGGGCCCTACTTTGATGGAGGTGCCTCTGGATTGTCTTCTGGGTGTCCGGCGTTCATGTTTCGAGGATCTGCGTTTACAGTAGCACAGTTTTGTTTCAACTACCTGGTCCAGGAACTCAGTGAGGAATTGCTTGGAGTGTCGGGGGGGCTCAGTCACACTTTAAAGTTTTAACGGAAAAGAAAATAGAAACTGCTATAGTATCAAGGGTAATAACGGAATGAGCGTAATACCGGAAGAAGAAAATGGAAACGAAACTGCCATAGTATTTAGGGCTTGGGGTGTAGTTGCTAGTGTGCGGTTAGGAACTCAGCTTTCAAGGAATTAAGGCGTGAATCCCTGGGGTCCACTCATGCATTCCTTAATCGTCTCTATGCTTCAAAGGGTTTAGGGTTTGGGGTGTCAGGGTTTAGGCATTTTGGGTTTAGGGAAATCCCTAAACGAGGAACGGTAACGATGAGACGACCTGCCAGAACTGACCCAATCCTCTGGCGCCACAGCATTCTAAACTCAGGCCGCATCTGCTTGTACATCCGAAACCTTGGTCACTACTTGGAGGGTCCGGGGAGAACTCGTAGGTCTAATTATAACAGCTCCAAAGCCATGTAGTAATGCCAGTTCTCCCCATTGTTCGCCTGCTTACTAAGTCCCCCTGACCCTAAACCCTGAACCCTAAGCCCCAAACCCTATGTACGTTGGTAGTTCCCATGTTCTTCTCCATCATTACTAAGTCCCCCTGACCCTCCAAGTAGCTTCCCTACCTTAACACTAAACACTAAAGCCTAAGCCCTGTAAACCGGACCCTCCGAGTAGTCCCCTCCTACCTGACTTTAGATTACCAGGGCCGAGTCTGCCGTGGGCTCCATGGAAGCTGAGGTCGGCAACAGCGGGTTAAGGGCTTCTAAGATTTAGGGTTTGAAGATTTAGGGGGTTTAGGGTTTTTAGATTTTGGGGTTTAGGGGTTTAGGGTTTAAGGGTTTCAAGGTTTCAGGGCATTAGGATTTTTGGGGTCTTAGAATTTTTGAGGGTTTCAGGGTTTAGGGTTTAAGGGGGTTTGCGGGTTTTAGAGTTTTAGGCTTTAGGGCTTTAGGGTTCTTAATAAGGTTTAGGGTTTAGGGTTCAGGGGGTTAGAGTTTAGGGTTCAGGGTTCTTAGGGCTCAGGGTTCAGGGTTTACCCTGCCCAAGCTAACAGGGCATTCAGAAATAGTAAACGGGCATAGAGGCATGCTGAGGATGTAGAGGGCTTAGGGTTCTACATGGATTATGTCAGGATTGTAGGGCTTAACCTCCACCAGACCCCATAAACCCCCAGGTAGAAGGTGGGTAGCACCTCAGTGCATACAGTATACATGTATGGGGCCTCACCTTGGGCTTTTGAAGTTTAGCAGGCATGAAAAGCAAGCAGAAGATGGCTAGATGGTGAAGGGGCGTCTCTTGGCAAGATGAGATGTAGGAGGTTGTTAAAACTATCGTCCCTCCTCGGATGCTCAGAAACAACGATTGCTATCATAGATTGGGGTATATGAGGTTCCCCCATCGCTGGAAAGCCCTGTAGAGTAGGATTTTTTTGGAGAAGTGAGGGTTGAGGGTTCAGAGTTCAGGGGACCTAAACCCTAGACCCTACGCTCTAAACCCTTAGAAAACCCTAAACCCTATATACACCTTAACCCCTAAACCTGTTCATTGGTTAAGCAGACTGCCACAGCTTTTCTTCCCAACCACGATTGCAAGACTGGCATGACAACCACACTGGCCTCGATGCAATTCATGGCGTTGCGCTGAGTGCCTATGGAGGTACTTATGCCCTGTAGTCTCCTTAGGAAATATTTTCCATTTTTATGAAAGTATAACCCTAAGGAATGAAAAATGTATCTTCATTATAGGGTTCAGGGGACTACACTATGCTGGTATCCGACTGCGTAGAGTTGTGGGAGAGGCCTGGCGACCCGCTCGGCTCATGGGGCAGGGGGCTAGCTTCAGACTTTCTACCTTTGGGCCGTAGTATGGTACCAAAGATTCGCCATGACCCCAACTAGGCTCAACCCTGGAAATCATGATAGCAGCTCAGTAGAGTGAGTAAGGCCCAGAAGGATTTGATATCTTTCACTGAAGTTAGCAAGGCTAGCCAAGACCGCACCCCCCCGGCACCGATGCTTCCCTTGTTTGAAAGCATCCACTTTGAAGGGTTTAGCCCCAACAAAATCCCACTTTACGCTGATCCCGAAGCCCTGGACCATATATGTATAAATAATCGTTTGGGTTTGGGGTTTTTGGATTTACTTTGAAGGGTCTCCTCGTCTCCTCCTTATTCGTGCAAAGCTAAGATGGCAGGTACCAATTAGACAGCAGGTGATATAGGAGCCTAAATAATTACCAATATCATGGTTCCACATTCCTTACTTAATTATGGTCGATGGTACCTTGAATGGACCTCAGAATGATATTGGTAATTATTTAAGCCCCTGTAGTACCTATTGCCTCCCGCTCATCTTACAATCCCTGACCCAATCCTGAGGAACATCGGCCAAAGATAACGGTGTCATATTCCGTGGGGAGCTCAAAGCCAGTGAAAATACCTTGAACCCTAAACCCTGATGCCTACATTGGGCCCCAAAGTCTATCAGTGGTACCTACGGTTGGGAATATCTGTTCTGAGGCAGCTGGGGCCTTACTTAGAATCTTACAGCAGGCCCAGACTATTCCCTAATCACGATCATGAGACATGGAAAAGTTTACGGCTTGTCGGTATTTCTGGAGTTCCCCCATACCTGAACCGGATTTTAAAGAGCCCAACAGGAGACTGCCTACCTGCGGCGGAACGTGGAGCATTTGCGCTTCGCGAAACGCCGCCTGGAAGAGAGGGTGCAGGACACAATCTCTGCACAGCCTCGGCGTCGAGGGCTTGGGATGTTGTATTCTCAAGAGCTTTGACAGTGCTAGGGACGGCCGGCATCGACGGCCTTGCACGAAAGGCCACTACCATCTTTGGGATTTGCATAAGCTCTTGGAAGCTTGTATTTCTGATGCTATAGTAGTTTCCGTTTTATTTCCATTATCCCCAATATGCTATAGTAGTTTCCATTTTATTTTCCACTGTCCCCAATATAACCCTGTTGCTTGATAGTAGGCTGTCAAAGCCTAGTCGTGGATAAAGCCTGCGTTTCCTTTCTGGTGGATTCTTAAAACAGGTTTTCGAGACCTTGGGACTTTCAGTGGCCACAAGGGATCTATAAAAGTTCCTCGTGAAGATGCCTGGATTCTGTTACGGAAGTCCGCCTGAGAGCCAGGTCATAAGGGCAAAGACCAAGACCAGGTATGATCCTCCAGTATCTTGTGCTTGCTATACTAACATATAGCACGAGTTATTCCTACTATGCCCAGCCTAAACCCTACACCCTTAAAGCTTGGCCAAGCAGCAGCTTGGTGACAGCACGGAAAATCATTATTGCCCGGACTGACATGAGCCCACAAGAAGGGACCCCTATGAGGATTGCTGTTGATAATAAAAATGCGGTTTTGGGATCAGGGTTCAAAGGTACCCATTTAAGGGTTCCAATGATTTGAAAAAAATAGATTTTGGGGGGTCTACATTGGGGTCTCCTGTTGAGGGAAACTCCCAAATCCTGCATGGCCTTACTGACTTATAATTCCCAAGGTATAAGGTACTTAGGGCCATGCAGGATTGTTATGCTAGTGTCCACCGTGTTCTCCTCACGCGAAGGTTTTTTGCGGGGGAGGGCAATCGACTCAAAAGCCTGAAGTTCTAGCCAAGGCCTTTACACTAAACCGTAGACGCTAAAGCCCGAGGCCCTAAACCCTAAGCCCTAATCCCAGACCCTAAACCCGCCGAAAGCCCTACCCTAAATCCTTACATAAGCCCGACACCCTAAGCTTTGACACCCTAAGCTTCAAACCCTAAGTGGGCCCTAAACCCGTAAGCGCTCCACCCTAAGCCCTACATAAGCCCTATACCACAGCTCCAAGCCCTTAAGCCCCTGAAGCCGAACCCTGAACCCCAAAGCCCTGAAGCGCCAAACCTGCCCTAAATCCTAAACCCTAAAACCTCAATCCTAAACCCTAAATCCTAAACCCTAACTCCTAAACCCTAAACACCCTAAACCCAAAGCCCCCAAAGCTGCAAAGGACCTGCGCATCCGCTGCGAGCAGCTGGAGCAGAGGAAGCAACAGCGGCCTGGCAGAGTTCCAAGGGTTTCAGGGTTTAGGGGTTTAGGGGTTACAGGGTTTAGGGGTTTAGGGTTTAGGGGTTCAGGGTTTAGGGCTTGGAAGTTAGGTTTTAGGGTTTAGGTTTCAGGGTTTAGGTTTTAGGATCTAGGGTTTAGAGTTTAGGTTTTAGGTTTCAGGGTTTAGGGTATAGGGGGTTTAGAGCGTCAGGGTTGAGGGCTTAATTAGGGGTAAACTAGCACCCCAAACAAACTTTTGCAGAATATGTGCCCCACAACACAAATAAACATAGCATAACATGCCACAAGGCATGTGCAATGAAGAAACAAGCGCGTATTCTCATCAATTGGACTTCGGGTCTCAGGGTTTCAGTGTTGAGGTATTGAATGGTTGAGGAGTTTAGGGGTTCAGGGTCTAGGGATTTAAGGGTTGAGGTTATAGGGTTTGGGTTTTGGGAGTGTTGAGGGTTGTAGGGCTTGGGGACTTGGATGCTTGAAATCTACCACAACACCAGATTCTAGCAATGTGGTGCCGTTGCTGTGACCACACAAGTGTAGAGCCTGAGCCGTGCGCAGTCTGATCCCCCATGTGAGCTATAGTCTAAATTCCTCAACGGGAGTTCTGTAGGGTTAAGGGTTAGAGGTATAAACTCCTCAAAGGGGCTTATATAAAGGACTATATAGGGGAGTTTTACATGGGTTATTCAGAGGGATACGAGGAGTTTAGACTATGGCCCATGTGTACTTGCAAGCATTCCCTCTTTGAGTAGATTCCATCATCCATGGTAGCCACGGCAAACTCATCGAATCATTCAAGCCCATGGGTCTCCTTGAAGTCTAAACCCTAGTCCTGACCCCAAACCATTACTAGAAACCTGAACCCAAAAAGCCCTGAACCCTAAACCCTAACCCCCAATCATTACTAGAAACCTAAACCCTAAAGGTCCTGAACCCTAAACCCTAACCCCAACCATTATTCTAAACCTAAACCCTAAAGGCCCTCAACCTTAAACCCTAAACCCAACCAAAACTATAAACCCTAAGCCCTAAAGGCCCTAAACCCATCTTTATAGCTAAGGACTGGCCTTGCTAGTACAGCATTCCTGCAAAGGAAACAAGGTCCCATAAAAAGAACCCTAAACCCTATCCCCTAAGCCCCACACCCTACACCCTAAGCCCTACTTAAGCCCTAAACCTTAAACCCTAAGCCATACTTAAGCCCTAAACCCTAAGCCCTAAGGCCTAATCAAGCCCTAAACCCTAAGCCCTAAACCCTAAATCCTTAAACAAACCCTACGATCACCGCTTAACACGCTCCCTTGATGATAAGGTAGTTTCCCTAAATAAGAGGGACCTCAATATAGACCCCCAAATACTAGAATCCTTATGGTAAGGACCCCCAAAAAAGTAGGGCCTAAACCCTAAACCCTAAACCCTAATTTAGGGAAACCCCCATATTGAGGTACAAGCTGCTCTACGAGCAGGCGCTAAGGGACCAACAGCTGGGAACTCAAACGCTGCAATGTGCGGGAGCTTGAAGGGTTTAAGAGGTTAGGATTTAAGAGTTTAGGGCTTAGGGTTTAAGAGTTTCGAGCTAACGGTTTAAGAGTTTAGGGCTTAGGGTTTATGAGTTTAGGGCTTCGAGTTCAAGAGTTTAGGGTTTAGGGTTTACTAGTTTAGGGTCCAGGGTTTAAGAGTTTAGGGCTTAGGGTTTAAGAGTTTGGGGTTTAGGGTTTAAGCGTTCAGGGTATAGTCCCCCTGAAGTAGATAGAATATGGGATATTTGGGCATCTCATTATAATATACCCAAAGCCAGATTCTATCTACTTAAGGGGGACCATAGGTTTTCAGTATATGTTAACTTGGCAGGAGGGGATCCAGAAGTAGATGAAATAACGATCCAAACCGTAAAAAGATCACAATGACCAATGTTCCACATACTTGGCAGTCCCTGTACCGCAGGTTTTGCATGAGCTACAGTCTGAATTCCTTACAGGGGGTTATATGGGGATTGTATAGGGGACTACGACTGAAGCCGTTGCCTAATTGTGAGGGTTCCTCGGTTGGAATTTTCTCGAAGCGGCCATTTTTACAGGCAGCACGAAACCAGCATGAGCCTACGTACTCCTTTAAGTGGCCCTCAAACCTACAATTGAAACTGAACCCTAAAGCCCAAACCCCGAAATCCGTAGACCCTCAACCCAAAGCCCTAAACCCTGAGCCTAACACCCTAAATAGTAGTTTTCGTTTTCAACCCCTTTATAACCTCCATCTAAGCCCTATATAGCCCCCATATAAGCCCTATATAGCCCCTATATAACCCATACAGCCCCCCTATCCTAGATAGCCCCCATAAAACCCCTATATAGTTCCTACATAGTCCCCTATATAACCCTTATATAAGCCCCGAGCCCCAAGACCTTGCAGCTTGCCAAGGGCTTTGGCTGGAGGTTCCCTGGAGATTTCCCAGCTGCACCAGCAGCTGTCGGCGGTTTCTCTTTTGAAGGCCCGCAAAAGCGCGGTTTAGGGGTTAGGGTTTGGGGGTTAGGGGTTTCGGGTTTAGGATTTAGGGGCTTCGTGCTTAGGACTGGGCAGTTTCAACCGAGCTCACCCGACCTCACCCTAGATGGTGGTTACAACCCTGCGAAGGCCAGGGTCGTGAAGGATTGTATTGTTCTGATCTTACTGTTCTTATCATCACTGTCATTTAACTTGGGAAGTCGAATTATTCTAAATTACCCTGTGAAGGTCAGGGTCGTAAGGATTGTATTGTTCTAATCTTACTGTTTTTAACATCACTGTCATTAGTGCTTTTGTCATTACTATTAGTCTTATTACATTTTCTTATTACTACTAGTTTCAAATTAGGAGGAGGGCGAGATGATTGGGTGCAAGGGAACAGCTAGGGTTTGCGAGGTCGAGACTCGGGTTGCAAGCTGCTAATTAGGGTGAGGGGGCTGGCGTGGCTCAGGATTTGTGAGGGTTTCGCAACGTTTCAACATGTGGGTTTGCAGTCTCTCCAGTTCGCTCATGTTTGGATTTCGTCTTGGAGTTGTTCTTTTTTGAGCGCGGCGCTCCTGGCTTGTGTTTGCTGCTTCTGACCCTGAATGGTGTTGTTCAAATCAATGAAATTTGGGGGGGGAGGGGGGGGGTTCCCAAAATTAGGAGGTACGTTTTTGGGGGGTCCCTATGCTAAGGATTATAGTAGTTGTGTTAGTTGGGGTCCCCCTACTAAAAAAAACTACCATTTGTACGTTGCACAGGATTCGATACCGCCGGAGAATTTATGAGACTATGGCTTGAGCTGGCACACCCGAGGGGTCCATGTAGGAATATATAAGCCACAGCCTAAACTCCTAGTATCCCCCTTAATAACCCCTATAGCAATTCCCTATATAATCCCCTATATAACCCCCCTTTAAGGAGTTTAGACTATGGCTCATATAGTGTATGCTTAGGACCCAGAGGGTTTTCGCCAAAGTACGTACTATGAAGCTACCTGGACCTTTTGCGAAAGGGAGACCTTGATTTAAACACGAAACCCAAAGTCCCCAAAACCCCAAGCGCTAAACGCTTGAATTGAGGGTTTCCCAAAACTACGGGTACCCTTTTTGGGGTCCACATAATAGGGACTATAGTATTTTGGGGCCTATATTAGGGTCCCCTCATTTAGGGAAACTACCAAATCCTGAATCCCCTGAGCTAAAACTCTTTCTTGCAACCATAAAAGGGCTGGGGACCGGTCTGATTGCTTCGATGAACCAAAGTGGTTCAAAGGCCACAACATCCTCAAGGACTGTAGGGCCTGGGCCATTTGAATAAGGTATTCCGGTGCTTGGTGCAATAAGGGTAAAATACAGGAACTATAAGCCCTAAACCTAAACCCTAAACCTTAAATAGAGGTTTAGAAGTGGCGAGACTGGTGCCTATGCCACAGCCACAACCCTTTGAACCTGGACCAACCTTATAACCTTAACCTTCGCAATCGTGGAAGGACGCCTTAAACCAAGAAAACCTGGTTGGCGGCTCAGTCGCTCCTTCTATTCCGGCGGGGGGGGGGTTGGGGGTTTATGTTTTAAGGCTCAAGCAGGTGGCATTCAGTAGTAGTGGTGGTATCAGGTCCACCTGTTCAGGGCTTCGGGTGTAGGCTTCAGCGATGAAGCGTAAAGAATGTTGGGTTCAAGGCTTTTGTATCATCCACTTTGTCACTGGGGGCTCTAATCCCTCAACCTTCCTTCTATACATATGGGGGTTTTCCAACATTATGGGTGTCCTTATAATAAGGATTATAGCATATTGGGGTCTATATTGGGGTCCCATTATTTAGGGAAACTACCATATATATTCATATATATATATATATATCCCTTTCTAACCTTCTCACCGCTATATAGCACAACCTAGGGATATGTCCTGCGAAGGGGCCCCTAAATTTTCCGAAGCCCCCAAATCAGGGTTTAGGGTTTAGGTCTAGGAGTAAACCGTCAAGCCCTAAATCCTAAACTCAAGTCCCTCAATCCTGAACCCTAAACCCTGAACCCTAAACCCTGAACCCTAAACTTTAAACCCTGAACCCTAAACCCTAAACCCTGAACCCAAATCCCTGAACCCTAAACCCCCAAATCTCTGAACCCTAAACCCTGAACCCTAAACCCTGCACCTTAAACCCTGAACCCTAAACCCTAAACCCTAACCCCCCAAATCTCTATACCCAGGATTTAGCTCGACGCCTCGAAGAGGCCGAAAGGCACAAGCTGCGGCAGGAGGCCATCAGGGGTATACCTAAACCCTGAAAGTATGTCTCTCTCTCGCACCGGTTCCTGATGGATCCAACGAGTTTCCGAGGCAGCATTGAAAGTATGTAGAGTAATGGCCTTTTCGGCGTATCGAGTCTGGGAGCAGGCTCTTAGGGGCTTCTTGATCGTTGCACCCCCTGCAAGACATGCAGGCAATGATGCCCGATGTAGGTTTCACCCTGGTGACCGCACGCAGCAAGCCCCATCCTTGATTAAGCCAACATTGGAACTTGGTCTGGGCTCCTCCCGGCAAGACACGACACTGCAGGAGGCACCCCTGTGCAGGTTCCATGTTCTTCCCTCAACCCCAAAACCCGGCAACTCTAAACCCTAAACCCTAAAGCCGAAACCCTGAACCCTAAATCCTACACCCCAAATCTAAACCCCAAATCCTGAACCCCAAACTCTCAACAAATCTGCTGCCATGTTCGGAGGCTCAGAGCAAACAAACAAGAATATTAGGGTTATATCATGGTCATATAGGGGCTCTCTAGGGGTTAGTTCTCTTAGGGTTATATAGGGGTTATGTAGGGGTCATATTGGGGTTATATAGGGGTTATAGGATATAACAGTCTGTATATATATATATACAAATACACATAGTAGCGGCGACATCAACTGTGATGCTGTTTAGGAACTTTTTTGGAATGACTATAATGACGGAAGCCGATTATTCAGTATATCTATATATACGTATTTGTATATATACGCATACATGTTCTGGTAACTTACTTTACGTGCCTTAATAGCAACCCGGTCGAAGTTCTACTGCAAAACATACATGCCCCACATAGCCACAAATCCGCCGTATGTTGCAATAATTTCTTGGCCAGGCGGGCTGCTGCAACCCTAAACCCTAAAACCTCCCCCAGTAAAAGCTGCAAGGCGGCTAGAATCCCGTCATCGTTTCTTTGAAGTCGGCTCTGTGGCAGGAATCCTATGTTTTGGTGTAGGAAACGGTTGTGCGACGCACACCCATACCGAAGTTCTAGAAGCGTGAACCATCATCAGATTCGTTCAAACACGAGGACATTGGCCTTGAAATTCTTGTCTCCAAGGTTCCCCATGCCAACCATCAGATGTTTTCCTAAAGGCCAGTGCTTCCATCATCAAAGCAGACCCGGAAAAGGCCTCTGAAACTTTGGCCCCTACACCCTCGCAGTTTAATGTTTAGGGTTGAGGGCCAGTTTAGGGGTTTAGAGTTTAGGGGTTTTCGGGGCTTAGGGTCTAGGGCAACAATGCTATAACATCTCCCCGCACTCCAACTCTCCCATCTTTTCCCTTCACTAGGGTTGGCTGCAATCCCGGGAAAAAGCTGCGCAGTAACCTTCCACCTTCCCCCACAAAGCCAGAAAATCCTGAATCCTCGAGAACAAAAATCCTAAACCCTGAATCCTCAAACCCTTCGCGACCCCAACACCTACGATCCCTAAGCCCCCCAACCCCGAACCCTCAACGCAAAAACCCAAAACTCCTAAGCCCCACACCCCAAAATCCCTACCTGGACCCCAAAAGTAGGTAAAATAATAGCCCAAAACCGCCCTCAAACCACGAGCTCAAATCCTATATAGCTCCAAACCCCGAATCCTAAACCCAAACTCCGAAATCCAAAGCCCAAATCCTATAAGCACTAAAGCCCCAGACCGGTCAGCCCAAGAGGCCTGTTCTATTCATCCCATCCCCTAATATTACATACTGGGTTGAGTTAAGGAACTTAATTTAAATTACTATATTGGGGGAATTGGTGTATTATAATAGATTGGGAGTATCTAATATTAGGAACCCACAATTCAAAACATGCACGCGCGATCCTGCAAGTGGAACTTTAAACGCTACCAAGATCCTAAGCCGTAAACTCTTAAGCCCTATACCCAGAATTTCTAAATCCTATAAACCCCCTAGACCCTAAACGCTATAAACCCGCAGTTCTCATTTCATGTTGCGTTGTCTTTTCCATTTCGCTCTCTATTGTTGGGGGGTAATGTCCCCAAAGCCTAAGCCCCAAACCTTAATTCCTAAATGATTGTTTCCATTTTGTAAGCGGGCTAACTGATTTCCCAGTCTCCCTGACCCCCCTAGTAGACCCTGAAAGCCAAACCCTAAGCCCTTTACAATCCCCTATATAGTAGTTTCCCACAATAGGGGGGCCCCAATATAGACCCCAAATACTATAGTCCTCATTATAAGGATCCCCAAAAAGGGTAGCCCTAATTTTGGGAAACCTCCATATGGCTGGTTGTCAAAATTATGGTCCCTTTTTGGGTCCCTATTATAATACGGCACCTAATATTTAGGATACCGAAAAGGGACCATAATTTTGACAACCACCCAAATAATCCCCAGCTTGAAGCCCTTAGAGTGTGCAGCCCAACATCAGGCAGAGCCTGCGCCACAGGTGGGCCTGCCGGGCTTAGTGCTTAGGAGAGTTAGTAGGGTTTTCGGGTTTAGGGCTTAGGGTCTAGGGTTTAGGATTGAGGGTTTAGGGGCTTAGGCTTTAGGGTTTGGGGTTTAGCATTGAGGATTTAGGGCTTAGAGCTCAGAACCTACAAAGTGTAGGCTTAGGAGTCAGGTGCCAGGGTTTTGTGCTTGGGAGCGTTAGGAGGGGTCCTTTCAAAGGGTCTATGGTGATAGGCAGGTTTGGACATTACGACCTTGTGGCAGATGGCACACTTCCCGTGACCAGTGTTAGGGGCCTTAGTAGTGATGTTTGAGAGACGTCCCAAAGCAATCTGAGGAAGATGGTACGAAATCAGGAGAGGTGCAGGATCTCAGTGCCAAGTTTTCGTGTCGTTTCCTTCCTGGTCCTTCTTATCGTCACATCCGCCCTCGGAAGGGTCTTCATCCAAGTTTGTCACCTCGCCCCGGCGCGGCTATCGCTCAGAGAAGGGATGGTTGTCCTAGTACGGTTCCATGCAGGTACTATTTGATTTTTGACCTCAAGTCGCAATGTGAGCCATAGTCCAAACTCCAAGTATCCACCTCAATTACTCCTATTGTAGTCCCTCATATAACCCCCCACTTGAAGGAGTTTAAACTATGGCTCATGCAGGTATAGGTATGGTTCATGAACTTAGAACCCAAAAGCCCTTTCACTGGGAAGTTGAGAGGCCAGCTGCGTCATATGCATGGACAACTTGGCGAACCTAGTTTCACTTCCATGCCCCGCGCCGAGACGGGGTGTCTTGAGCTTAGGTTTGGGGTTTGGGGGTTGAAGAGAAGGTGTAGATTGGGTTGAGGGTTTTGGGTTTGGGGGTTTAGAGGCTCGGGGTTTAGTGGGGTTTGGGTCTGGGAAGTCGAACATAGCAGTGACATAACATCAGACTTGCATTCTTGTAGCGGGCTGAGAAGCTACATAGCACGCAAGGTTTGTTTACAGTTCCACGCAGGTTGCAGGAGCCCTAAACCCTAAACCCTGTTGGTCAAGGGTTCCTGGGTTGTACCCCTGAGGTTGCACTCCGAAAAGGTTTCCCCAATATAGCCTAAACCTAAAACCCTAGAACCCCAAACCCCACTGTGGCACCCAAATGGGAACCGCTCAGCCGCTCACAGCCGTTCTACATTGCCCCTTCCCCGAAAGCATGGCAGCCCTTGAATATAGCCTCCTTGCTAAAGGACAGCAATATAGGGGCTTAAGTAATTACCAATATCAAGTTTTAATATTCCTTCTATAATTCTGGTCTACGGTACCTCAAGTGGACCTCAAAATGAAATTGGTAACTACTTAAGCCCCTGTAGTAGTCTAGTAGAGCCCTTTTTGAGCTTCGTGTCTGTTCGGGAGATGGTCTGTATCAAGCCTGGGTCTACATCTCATGATTCTCCACTACTTTACCTGAGCAGGGTTTAGGGTTTGGCTATGTTCAGGGGTTTGAGGCTATAAGTCTACAAACCATCGGACCAGATCACGCCATGTTGTTAAAAGAATATGTGCTGTGGGTAGACGAGGTCTATGTAACTCTAAACCCTTCACTAGACCCTACTCCTTAAATCCTAAACTCTAAACCCCCC
>CAJNIZ010034559.1:40825-69772 GCA_905231905.1 Symbiodinium pilosum
TTTTGCATTTTACATTGCAAAATGCAAAAAATGTCATTTTCCACAATTTCCAAATGCGAGAAAAAAGCGCCTTTCCAGCATGTGCAGCTTGTCTGTTGCTTTTTTTAGCTTTTGTGGAATCCGGAGATTTTCCTGGAAAAGCTTGTTTTAAATTTTTTTTGCATTTTGAACATGCATTTGTTTCCAAGCGCATTTTCCAAGAGCTTTCTTTCGCTTTTTTGGAGCATTTTAGTCTTTCCAGGGATGACCTCTGCCATGCAGCCCCGCCATACATAAGACTAAGAGGAGCATGTACAAGGGCTGTGCGCATTCTTGAAGCCCCCCCCTCCTGATCAAATACAGTCGTAAGCAAAGCCAGAGTCCACAACTTGCATCTCAATTGAGTAGTATTTTACTTGGGGATACTATGGTACCCAATATAGAGTAAGATTCTATCCTCCTTTTGGGGTATAGTAGTTTATATAAGGAATATTATCTTACTAGGTTCAACCACCAAAAAAACACCACGCAATTGCCTCTGTGGAAGTGAAGGAAGCCCGGACGTGGAATCGTATTGTGGTGGGAAAGTTTTGCTTGATTCTAGAGATCTTTGTGTTGGCTTTCACGGCCAAAATTCTGGCGCCTCCTTTTCCAATTTAGGGTCCGGCTTCGGCTGTAGTATATGCCATGCAAAACTTGGATTCTAGGCCAACAGTCTGGATGCCACAAGCTACCAACCCTAAACCCAAACAGGGTCTCAGAGGGTCCTATGCAAAATAATCCCTAATGAAACGCGATTTGGTGCAGGGGTACCCTAACATAGACCCCAAAATACTACAGTCCTTACTATGGGGACCCTCAAAATGGTACACCTAATTTTGGAAAGCCCCCATTTCACCATGGCTGTGAGAGACAACGAGGTTCTCATGATAATGAGTGCTTGGATTGCCTCGTTACCCTGCCCCTAAGTAAATCTGAAAAAGGGGCACCTGAGGGGCACCTGTACCCTAAACCCTAAACCCTTAACCCCAAGGGGGAGTAGTAGAAATATCGTGCTAGAAAAGGATGAGCCGTTGCTTTCGGGTTTAGGACATGAAGCTCGGTTCAGCCTTCATACCCTAGCAGTCCCCCAAAAGGGAAGGCTTAGCACAGCACTTGCTAAGCGCTGTTGCTGCGTGGGGGCTGGTCTTAAGTTCCCAAGCCGTAAACCCAAAAGCCTAATTCCTAACCGTAAACACTAAATCCTGAACCCTAAGCCCTAAACCCTAAACCGGAAATCCTACACCCTAAACCCTAAATCCGACACCCTCGCCCTAGACCCTAAATCCTAAGCCCTAAATCCTAAACCCTTATCCCCAGACCCCGGTGTGCGACCGCTCATCCCTCAACAAATAGCTGGATCCTGCCTCCACCCTTATTGTAACGGCCCTCAATTAGGGTTTAGGATAGGATTTAAGGTTTAGGGTTTAGGTAGAATGCTACTGCGAGTAGGTGTCAAAATAATGGCCCAAAGCCCAGACAAATGCTGCAGCTTTTCTGGGTCCATGTGAGCTCTAGTCTAAACTCCTTAAAGGGGGTTATATAGGAGATTATATAGGGGACTACTATTGGGGTTATTAAGGGGGGATACTAGGAGTTTAGACATTGGCTCATGTGACAACTCATGAGACCTGATCTGAGATGCTTCCCCGGCAGGGCCATGTTGCGTTTTCCGTCGTGGGGGCAGACCTCCGACCAGCGCCGGACGCCAGCACAGTTTTGGTCCCAATCCATGAAACCGGAACCGCTTGTAGTTGTAGTATAACGGACCCCCAAGCTATGTTCTAATTGTTTGGTGCTTTACATTAGGGACGGTTGCCCTAGGCTGCAAAAGGCCCCAAACAAAGTAGTTTACCAAGCTCCTTTCCGAGGAAGAAAATCGAATAGTCAGGAGGCTCTATAACTTGAGGTATGGTACCGTATGGGGTCTATTCGTAATTTCCATTTTCTTTTCCATTATCCCCATATAGCCCCAATAATATACCATAATTAGTAGTTCCCATTTTCTTTTCCATTGTCCCCATGCAAAACCCTAAACCCTAAACCTGGGGTCTTTAGTTAACTCCCTTCCCAGACCCCCTAAAGGATCCAAAACATGGAACCCCCCAATATGAACCCATTACTACAATGGGGAAACTAGGGGATAATTAGGGGGTTCCATTTTTTGGATCCTTTAGGGTCCCTAACAGGGAACCCCAAGAATATAGTAGAATATAATAGGAATATACCTACCAGTGTCCTTATATTCTATTTAATTCCTGCTATATTCTTGGGGTTCCCGGTTTGGGGTTCCCATTAGGGCCCCTTTATAGGGGGTCTGGGTTGGTCTGAGGGACGGGGGATGACTTTCTTGGCAAAAGGCGCTTTGGCAGCGGAGAGGATCTTCTTCACAACATATGGGGGTTTCCTAAAATTAGGGATCTCTTTTTGGGGGGTCCCCATAATAAGGACTATAGTATTTTGGGGTCTATATTGGGGTTCCCGTATTTTGGGAAACTACCATGTTGTTGGATCAAGGACTTTAGAGATTTCTTATAAGGATTTCAGAGTTCAGGCGCTAGGGTACTCACGCTGGTTTTGCGGCTGGGCAGGTAAGGATACCAGGTTTTACCATTCTTTTCCTGGGCTCCCCAAGCGAACTCCCTAGCACAGACGTACACACTCGTCGAAGGATGTTTGAGAGGTCAAGAAGCCTGGAGCTCTTCAATCCATACGCTTAAGGCATAGGGGGTTTGGGTTTAAGGGGTTTGGGATTTAGGGTTTAGGCTTTATTCATCAGGATGGTTGGATATCTACCAAAAGCTGGCGCAAACGCTGTTTGTCCAAGTGATCATTTCACCCTTCGGCTCTCTACCCTTTGAAAATTTTTCGGGGGGACTCCTCAAGTCTGTACCCAGACCCCCTAATGATCCATGAAATGGAACCCCCCAATATGAACCCATTACTACATTGGGGAAACTAGAGGATTATTAGGCGGTTCCATTTTTTGGATCCTTTAGGGGGTCTGGGCAAGTCTGTAACTACGCTTGCAGGAGCGATTCGAGGACACTCCCGAGTATGCGGAGTTCGCAAGGTCTCTCATTTGGGGATTTCCCGAAATTAGCGGTACCTTATTGGGGGTCCCCACAATAAGGACTTCATTATATTGGGGTTATATTGGGGTACCTTAATTTTGGGAAGGTACAATTTAAACCATGTGGGGCACCTTGTACCTTGTGGCCCTTGGGGTTTTTCCAAGGGTCCCTGGAACGAGCATCCTACCCTATGTGTGTGGTCCATGGGCAACACATCTGCTTTCAGAAATGCAATACTGGGGTAATAACGGGGTTATAGTAGGGCGATATATGGCGTCATATTCATGTTATGTTAGGGGTTTATTAGGGTTATCTATGCGGTTGTCAGTTTTCAGGGCTCCAGGGTTCTGGACTTGTGGCCAACGGCTGTCAGATGTTGGGCCTTGAGTCTTCATGCCGGTCAAAGCAGCAGGCTCTCCAAAAACAGGCAGTGGCCGGCAATGACTGCTCTTCACAAGGCTACCAGGTTCCCAAGAAGCAAACTATGTGGCTTCCGGCTTTGAGATATGGAAGTTGTGGTATTACGCCGGTGAAAACGGCGGGCTTCTCAAAAGTAGCAGAAGCCGGAAATGACCTCCCTAAACTAGAAGGCCATCAGGTCCCAATTCTTGCCAGCACTTTGCGTTGGATATGTGGAGCCTGACTAGTGCAGATGTTGAGGCCGGGGGGTGACTTGCGCCTGGGGAAAGACATGAAGGCAGTACGCACCACACGCACACGCGCCGCTGTGCAACAGGCGGCATATGGTGGATGAGGAGGCATTGCTTGCAGCCAGTGACTTTCCGATCCCGCCCCAGGACGCTCAGGGAGCTCAGTTGGGGTTCGAAAAATAGGGAGTCCTTCTGGCAGCTACCGTGGAACTCAAAAAGATCCCCTTCTGGGAAAGTGGTCCACAGGCGAGTTTGTTCAGCTTCTATGTGGTTTTTGGGCGGCGGCGTTCATCTTCGGGAGTCATGGTGTGATGTAATAGCCTGAAAACTGCCAGACTATTCCTTAACAGTCCTGCTTGAAGTCTAGACTCTATCAGAATGTACCAAAGTATGCCAAAAAGCCTTAATCTAGTCATCTAGGCCCCTACCTATACTTCAAATGTTGGCTTAAGGCTTTAGTTGTAAGTGCTTTGAGGTGCCTGATTCAGATGGTTTGGGAGTTGTGACCCTACTGTTTAGGAGGGTTTAGGGTATAGGGTTAGGATTTAGGGTTTAGGGTTTAGGATATAGGGTTTAGGGTTTAGGATATAGGGTTTAGGGTTTAGGAGGGTTTAGGGTTTAGGGATTAGGGTATTAAACATCCTGCATGACCTTACTGCATTATGGTATTATGACTCCCAATGTATATGGTACTTCGGGTCATGCAGGATTTTTCGTATCCCCCATAAGCAGGGAGAATCAATGGCAAACGAAAATGCAAACTGGAATTAGGTAGGGCTTCTGCTTATACTCCGCAACATAAGATAAGCTTGCTTGACTCGTGTACGGTATTCTAGACGAAGACTATCAATGCGGCAAAACGCAAACCCAACCACGGCTTCGGGTCTAGGGCTTAGGCTTTAGGATTTAGGGTTTAGGGTTTCAGGGTTTACTGTAGGGCATCAGAAATCCCCTGAACTGCGTACCGTAGACCCTGAAACGCGCTTAACTTAACCCGAGGCCCTGAACCCTGGACCGTGGACCCTGAAGCCTATAAAACGGGGCTTTGCGCTCAAGAATCTGCTGAGTCAGGCCTGTGCCAGACTGCCATGTAGACGCCAGTAGACGCCCCAGGAGTTACCACCATCACTATTACTGTGATCATGATGAGTCTTTGTACTCTTTCGATTAGTACTACTATTTTTATTATTATTACTCCTAAAACTATGATTACAATAATTAGTATTCGTATTTTGATTGTAGATAGCAGCCCAATGAATTACCACCAATGGTCCTTTCTATTCCTGCTGCCATTCGACAGAGATGCACCGCTCCCAGAGTCGATTCCCATTGCTAAAGCCCTGATACCCTGAACCCTAAATCTTTAAGCCTGAACCCAAAGCTTGTAACAAAAGCCATGCTTTCCGCATCCTTCCGCATTATCACAGGGTTCATGAACCTTAAGGCTCCATGTAGGTACATTTTATAGACTTCAGGGTCCAGCGGCCCAATCTAGGTGTTGTTTATAGCTTTAAAACTTTATAGGCTGCAGGGTTCAACGTCCCAATCTAGCAGTATTTATAGCTTTAGAACCCAATGGAATAGAAGCATTTAAGCCGGTGAAGTAGCAAGCATGCAAATAGCTGCCAGCGAAAGAAGCGCGCAAAGCCACTGTTGCTCCGACAACGCGGCTTAGGTTTTTGTAGGGGGCCCAAGGACCCCAAGAAAGAGAAGGTAAATGCAGTGTCTAAACAGGTATTCGACTTAGGGTCCCAGGTTTCTTTTGGCGTGGTGGTGTCCAAGACTTTTCGTTTGTACCCTTAAGGTTTTTAACCCTAGGTTTGGGGGGTCCCAAATACCTTTATTAAGGGCCATATTCCATGGTTTCGGGACCCAAACGGACTTTAAGTTTATACCCTTAATGTTTTCAACCTTTTTTGGGGGGGTCCCAAATACTGTCATTGAGGGCTTTGTAGGCCGCCGCATTAGTTTCGGAAGCTTGAAAGGACTTGATTCGGCTCGCAAAGAAGTTCCTTGTGACCGAGGCCTACGTGTACCTTAACAGTCTGAGGCTCTAAGTCTACAAATAAGACTACCTTGGATTGGACCCTAAAGTCTAAAGTTAGTAACTCCTAAACCCCTAAATCTCAAACCCCCTACGCCGAGCCTTAGGGATAGTCTGGATGAGGGGAGATTCAGGTTTGGGGTTGGCCACGGGTTGAAAAGACGCGTAGGATTACTATTTAGGATGCATGCTTTTATCGTTGAGGATTTTAGGTTCAGGACCTTGGTGAGTCAACATAGCTAGCTAGTGTGGAGTTACGAGCCAAAATGTGATGATTTGGCATCGTGAGTGCAACAAATGGTGTTCGCAGCGCGCACATGATTTGCACAATGTCATATACGGCCGGTTGTCAGAATCACGGTCCGTTCCTGGTCCCCCAGTTTAACACAGCCCTTGATTTACTGTACCCCCCCCCCCCCCTCGAAGGAAAAGGAGCAAACCTTGACCACCCTTCATATAGCACTACCGACTACAAGAAACTAGAATGGCAGCTCCTCAAAGTACACACACACCCAGCCAGGATATGAGATTTATTTATCAACATAACCCCAATACCGCCCTTCAGTGGGACGCATCTTACTTAAGAGCCCCTCTTACAATTCGTAAAAGCCTCAGTGTCACCTGACTGCACCCTATGCTGAGAAACCTCAATGTGGTCTTGTGGGTCATTGTTGACAATATTTCCAGCTTTTGATCCTATCAAAGCCCAAAGGAAACGATGAAATTGTGATGGCCAAGCGGTAACTTATTTCGTACGGTAGGTTGGAGGTTGCACATGCACTTTACGGGAAAATGTGGTTGCCTATGGCTTCTCGGCTCACCAGCCAGCGGGCAGATATTCACTGGATCAAAGCTATATGGTAAGGTCCATTAAAAATATTCTTACTGTCAAGTTCTGTTGTGGTTGCTGGAATTATATGCGTTATTCTGCTATCTTTCTTACAAGTACTCAGGGGTCCCCCCTGCATGTCCCAAAAGAGAATACCTCTCGCTATCGTGAGACCTACCACAGCAATCCCCACTTTTTGAAACCCGACGCCCTAGACCAAACTGCTTTTGAATGCATCTCTTCATCCCAAACCCTGAGCCTTACCCCTGGAAACCCCCACATGCTTAGAAACCCAAAAACCTATATAAGCCCTATGTACCGCCATCTAACCCTGAAAAAACTCTTTAAAGGTACCCCCTCACATGAGCCATAGTCTAAACTCCTTAAAAGGGGCCTTATATAGGGGATTATTTAGGGGAGCATTATAGGGGTTACTAAGGGGGATACTAGGAGTTTAGACTATGGCTCACATGTTCGGAAAGGCTCCGGAAAAAGTCCTTGAGGGTGACGGAACCATGCCCCTCGTCCTTAGGGTTTAAGGTTTAGGGTTTGGAAGTAGCTACTTTGGCCCCGAAGGGGTTCAGGGGTGTAGGGTTTGGGGTTCAGGGTTTAGGGTTGGATCCCTTTTGGGCCGGAAGTACAAAATATATATTTCCCAAAATTAGGGGTACCTTTCTGGGGGTACCTAAAATAAGGATTGTAGTGTTTTGGGGTCTATATTGGGTTCCCTTTATTTTGGGAAACTACCGTACATATGTGTATATGTATATACAACTTCATGGACCGCTTGGGAACATCCGATTTAAGCGGTTGGGGCTTTCTAAATACGGTGGGCCCCCTTTTGAGGTCATTGTTTTGAGAGCATGCTGTTTCGAAGTACACCTTCAGAGGAAATCGCCCATGCATGTAACAGTTGAAGAGGTTAGGAGGAGCGCCCACCCTGTAATAGTGGTATAATAGGAATACAAGAGGACCCTCATATCATCCTTATTATATTTATAGTGACTATTACAGCGTGGGAGGTCCACCTAATGAATATGAATAGGTGTTGGCGTAGGGCGTAGGTGGGATTCGGAGTGGGGAAAGAGGTGGAGGCGGCGGAGAAGGGAGATAAGGAGGTGGAACAGAAGGTGGGTGCGGAGGAGGAAGGGGAAGACGAGGAGTAGCCACACTTGGCCACTTGATAGTGTGCCCATTTCTCGCGTTTTGTCCGAAGGGTCTTGGACCCTGATACGTAGTCGGATCCTAAACCTTAGCTCCCAAAGCCCAAACCTCCCGCCAGAAAGCCCATGATAGGAGAAGCTTACACCCTATAAAGCCTAAACCTTTATACCCCTATCAACACGAACTCCGTACTTCTTATTCCTTCAACAAAGGTTGGCTGACAACTTCCAGTTCATCGGTCCCGTGATTGGTCCGTTGGACAAGAAGGCCTAGTGACTGGTGGTTGTCTAGGGTATAAGTTAGGTTATTGAAAGGGTAAACCCGAAACCCTAAACCTTAAACCCGTGAGGGCCCAACAACATGGGAGTAAAGTTGCAGGGATGATAAAGAACACTTGATTGGGATACTACGTCTGGAAACGCGGGAGAAAACACTAAAACCTAAACCTTAACCCTACCTGAACACCAAAAGTATGTAAAGTAAGAGTCTCTTGGGCTGTTTTTAGTGATTTTGGGCTGGTTTTTTACCTAGTGCTGGGGCCCAGGTATAGCCTAAACCCTTTACCCTAAGTTTAAGACTCGGATTGCAGCTTTCGAGGGCAGGTCTCACAAACGGGAGGGAAACCGCACAGGAATCTTTTCAAAGACCGATACAAGACCATAGTAGGGACTGTACCAGGATTATGTTCCTAATGTTAGGAACGGCATGGGGCCTCTTTTCGATTCTTTAGCGAGAGACTGAGGGCTAAACAGAGACAAATTGTGAGCAAGTGACTAGCAGAGCTAGGTGCAAGAGAGGTGACGGGGGGGTAGCTTTTGGATTTTGGGGTTCCGGGTTTAAGCTTAGGCGCCAAGGCCAAGACGCCACGATCCCCAAACTCTTAACGAAACCCTACACCTTAACAATAGTTTCCATTTTCTTTTCCATTATCCCAATGTTAACCCACTATAACCCTACATAGCCCTTATATGAGCTGTAGTCTAAACTCCTCAAAGGGTGTTATATAAGGGATTCTATATGGGACTACTATAGGGACTTATTAAGGGGGATACTAGGAGTTTAGACCTAAACCCTAAACCCTAAACATGTAATCCCTAAAATTAGAAGCCAGCTCCTGTCAGGATGGTTCGGAATCTTGCTGAGAACTTTAAGGGTTTAGGGTTTAGGGTTTGGGGTTTATGGTTTGGGGTTTAGAACCATTCCCCTATACTATAATCTCCATGTAACCCCCTTTCAGGAGTGAAGATCCTAAACCCTAAACACACTAATTACCCACGGCTTTCTGAGTTGCATCTACTGCTCAAGGGGGTAGTTCCCAAAATTAGGGTCCCAATTTGGGACCCATAAGTATTAGGTGCCGCAAGATAATCTTTAACCAGAAGAGGCCCATAATTTTGAGAACAACACCCTAAACCCTAAACCCATTTACTATCAAGCTGTAAGGAATCCTCAATGATCCATGTAGTTATGTCTATGGGGAACCCTTCAGGCCCTTAGTATATACGACATACCTATAGCCCCCCTTAATTAGATGGAATATGGTGTATATCGGGCTTTTATTATAATATACCCCATTCCATATTCTATCTTAAGGGGGACTATCCTAAACCCTACACCCTAAACCCTAGAATCTAAGCTCTATACTATATTCCTACATGGACCTTTGGGAATTGGGGGATTAGAGGCATCCCCTGCTTGCCCCCTTGAGGCTTTCTATGGTCAACGAGATTCTGTCGACTTTTTTAGCCGGCTGGCGGCATTTATAGGTTAACCCTAAACGCTGAACTTTTTGGGGTGAAATTCTAAGCCCTAAACCCTAAGCCCTGAACTTTTTTGGGGTGATAGCCTAAACGCTGAACCCTGAACTTTTTTGGTGGTGATTTGGATTGCAAAGCAATTTCTATGTAGGTAGCTGCTCCAACAGCAGAGTCTCGGCTCCTCAGCCAAGATGCCTGAGGGGTTATATACGGGTATATAGGATTATTTGGGGTTATATAGGGATACTGGAAAAGAAAATGGAAGCTACTTTTTAGGGTGTAGTGTTTAGGGTTCAGGGATCATGTAGAATGCTTCTCGCCCGAGGAATGTCCACAGTTTTTGAGCCTCATGCTTCTAAGGGTTATTGCTAGGCACACATATATGGGATTCGAGGAGCGGTTGAGGCTTCTTTGCAGAAAGCACGGGGGAGTTAAGGGATTTGATCCTGGCGCTCTGGGTCAGGTAAGCAACCTGGAAATAAGGTTGCTCCCCTTAAACCGGAAACCTAAACCCTAAGCCCCTATACCCTAAACCCGAAGCCCCTAAAACATCAGTTTGAGCTCCGCAGCGGATAGACGGCCTTGTGTTTGCATCCCTTATGCGCTGAACCCAAGGCTTGCCAAAAGCTTTTCCAAACGGCCTCTTCTTGAAAATGCCCACTTTTGGCCCTGGGTATAAAGGATATATGTAGGAGTTATATAGGGGTTTCACCTAGGGGTTATATATAGGGTATATAGGGACGTCAAGGTGCCATAGTCTGGACTTTTCGGTAAAAAAACATGGATAGCTTGTGACGATTACCATGTAATCTAACTTCAACACCAATAAGCCCTGCACCCTAAACCCTAAACCCTTAACCCTAAGCCTTACACCCTAAACCCCATACCATAAACCCTACACCGGATTCCCAAGCCCTTTAAACTCTAAACACTAAACCCTAAGCAAGTTCCAGAGGCAACGCAGAAGCCTCAACGTCTGCAAGAGTGATCCCTATTGAGTAGTATTTTATTTGGGGATACTATGGTACCCAATATAGAGTAAGATTCTATCCTCCTTTTGGGGTATAGTATTTTGTATAAAAATTTACTGCGTTTAACCACCAAAAAAACGCTACTCTATTATTGTTGATACTTTGGGTCATTCCCCCTCGCAGTAGCTGTCCTTGAAGGGGTCTTATCAGGGTAGGGTTTAGGCTGTGGGGTTTAGGACTATCAATTGTGGAAACTGTTACTGTAAGGGGGAATGACCTGATTGATATGAAAAGTTGTTGATAAGGGACCCTTCGAATATTGGACCGTGATATAGCGCTGAAGCAGAGATAGTCATGCCACAGAGTCGCCTCAAGCGTGCCGTGCCATGCAGCATGCTGCTTTGACTTGAGTGTGGAAGGCCATCTAACACATTCACCCACCCCACGCCGTCCCAGGCGGCCAAACCACCCAAACCTATTCCTATTATGGTCTAGGACCTAAACTCTGTCAGGTCCATCTTTTAGGTCCATCTTGGTCAACAACACACATTGCTGAGCCAGCTTCTAGTTTCCGAAAGGCTTGGAGAAATTCCAGAGAGTGTGACAAGTGCCCTAGAGGTCTTTGCAGGGTTTTTGGAGGGTTCTGAAGGGTTTGGAGCCCCCTAAAAGTTATTGGAGGCCCCTAAAGGCCCGGAACATTTAGGAGGCCCTGAAAGCCCCGGTCGTGCGGCTTTGAAGGTGCTTGGCCCCCTGAAAACTCCTGAACACGGCTGGAGCCTTGTGGTTCCGTTTTTTTGCGTTTTGTTTTGTGAGCGTCTTCCGGGCCCCTCCAGGAAACCGGAAACCCTTTTTTGAGAAGGGGGTAGTCCAGGGTTTGGGATGCTGGAGAAAGGGCGGGGTCCAGTTCCAGACCCATGTGGGTGCTACCGTACCCGTGGCTGTGCTGAGGCAGGTCCAGGTATGTCGGCCTGCGCAATCGAGGTCGGGGAGGCATAGGCGCCGCCTCGTAGGTGGGCGGCCGAAGCCATGAGTTTTCGGCTTAGGGTTTAGTGTTTAGCGTGTAGGGACTCTCCCCCGACCTTTAGCCTTTGGCCAACGCCTTGTTAGAGACCATTAGGCTTTACTAGAGGGCTGGGGAGTCGTGTGGGTGCATGTTGAGGAGGGGATTTGTAAATATTTTCATGATGAGTACCTGAATGCCCTACCCCCCCGACCAAGGACAACGACCTTCAAATTCTAAGCCACATACCTGGCCCCCTAAAGAAGTTAAAGCAAAGGCAAACAACTACATACTTACCAACCTGAATCCCCTACCCTCCCCCCTAAACAATCCAGCAATTAAAGACGTTCCCTACGGCTCTTGGACCCTCATAATGGGATCCCAAACCCTAGCCCCCAATTAGGGTTTAGGGCCTACGGTTTAGGGCCTAGGGAAGTAAGCCCTAAACCCCAACTAGGGTTTAGGGCTTAGGGTTTAGGGTGAACCTAAAGCCTAAACCCTAGGGTTTAGGGTTTAGGCTAGTAAGCCTTGACCCTAAACCCTAGGGTTCAGGGTAAACCCTAAACCCTCAACAACCAAGGCTCCTTTCCCGACGCCACGGCGGAGTTTCACCACTTTAGGCCCGTACCGATTTTGAAATTCTGGGTTCTGCGCTCATGGGGTTTAGGGTTTAGGGGTTTACGGTGTAGGGTTTAGGGGTTTATGGATTTAGGGTTTAGGGTTGTAGGTTAAGGGGCTTAGGATTTAGGGTCAGGTGGTTGTGTCCATATATATACATATATAACCTAAAGGGTCTATGAGGAACATCCTATCGGGCTTTGGGCTTATTAGGCTTTAGGATAGGTATGTAGTGTATTACTTAGGTCCCAAAGGTTTCCCAGATACCCAATTATGTACCATAGAGCTATATGGTCCCTTTGGGTCAAGGGTGCCTTGACAAACGCATTTGGGGCTTACCTAGTGCTTACCGAGCTGCATTCAAGGATCAGGTGAGTTGTTGTCAAAATTATGGGCCCCATTCTGGTCATAGGTTTTATTGTGGCACCTACTATTTGGGCGTACCAAAATGGGACCTTAATTTTGGGATCTACCCATGTAACTCTCAAGCCCTTAGTTAAACAAAGACTGCAGAATCTCAGATCGGAAGTTCTCATCCACAATTTCAAGCACCTTAAGCCCGACCTGAAACCTAAAATCTAAACCATGAGCTACGAGCTCAGGCTTGAACTTTAGGGTTTAGGGCTTAGGTGTTCATAGAGTTAGGGTTCAGGGTTGAGGGCTTAGGCATCTAACTGAAGCTTCAGGGTTTACAAGGGTTGAGGGTTGAGGCTTTAGGGAACTTTGGCTTCAAGCCGCTGAGCAGTGTCAACTTGAAGCGATGGTTGGCGTTGTTTTACTGGTGATCTTGCCACGAGCTTAGACTTCTGCAGGAGTGGCCTTGCAAGTGCCCTAAACCCTATACCCTAAACAGCCTCGCAAATGCTGTATCTCAGCCATTCGATCGTGGCAAGGTTGGCTCTCGTCACAGGAAGATGTGTTGTAACAGCCGTTGAGGCCATCGCCGGGCCATAGTGAGAGAGCGCCGCTGCCGATGATGTACAACTGACAAAAGTTTTGCAAAAAGGGCATTCTCTGGCCAGGATCCTCATCGCCAATTTGACGGCATTCATTCGCCGCCGGGAGGGACGCGAGCTGTACAGTTGGATGCGTCTCCTTTTGACCTCGAGGATACAGGACGCCAGCAGTTGCTTGCATCGAGCTCCTTCTAGTCCTCTTGCAACTCTCACATATTTGGTAGGTTGCTAAAATATCGTGCTTATTTGGATCCTCCACTTCAAAACGCAAACACATTTCTGACAACCTTCCATATGCACCTGCGAGGAGCACAATCTATCCTCAAGAGGTTCTAAAGGCGTGAGTTCTGAATGGTAATTTCCCAAATTAAGGGGACCAATATAGACCCCCAAATATTGTAATCCTTATGGGGACCCCCAACCCCTATTTCTGGGAAACCCCCAAATCTTCAGCCCGTGCCTTCCCTGAAGTCCTGAAAATTTCGCTTGCAAAACCTAAGCGCCGGCACCTTCAACTTGGAACCTCTCACCCCCAAGATCCTTCTTTCCCTAAACCCTAGACTCTATAGTCCCCCTTAATTTGATAGGATATTATGGCTTTGGGTATAGTATAATAAGATTCCCGTATACCTCATATTCTATCTACTTAAGGGGGACCCTGAACCCTAAACCCTAAACCCCATATTCTATCTACTTAAGGCGGACTATAAGCCCTAACCCTAAATCCTGACTCCTAGACCCTAAACTCCATATTCTGTCTACTTAAGGGGGACTATAAGCCCTAAAACCTTGTTCCCTAAACCTAAGCCCTCCAAAGCTGGGCCATGAACCGTAGGGTGGACCCCTTCGAGCCTAACCGTGTGTGGTGGACTGCGCCTCGGCGGCTTAGGCTTTAGGCTTTAGGGTTTAGGCTTTGGGGTTTAGGTTTTACGCTTTAGGGTTTAGGCTTTGGGGTTTAGGCTTTAGGGTTTAGGGTTGAGAGCTTCTCAACATGTGGTACTTTCCCGAAAGAGGGAGACCCCAACATGGACCCCAAAATACGACACCTTGTCATATAGACCCCCAGAAAGTACCCTTGATTGTCGGAAACTCTCATGGTTAGGCTTGATTAAGGTTATTTAAGGGGACTCTAACTCTAAACCCTAAACCATAAACCGGGGGTAGTTCACACAAAGGGTAGTAGGGGAACCCGGAACTGAGTGGTTAGGGCTTAGATTTCTGGACTTGGGGTCGAGGGCGTTAGGGTACAAAAGCCGAGGGGTTTGTCCGTGAATGCCTGGCATATTGGTAAATGTTTCTTTATATGTGCATATATATGTATGCATATATATATATGCATGTTTGAGCTATAGTCTAAACTCCTAGTATCCCCCTCAATAACCCATATAATACTCCCCTACATAACCCCTTTTCACGGAGTATAGACTATAGCGCATATACATATATATATATATATATTCATTTATCTGTATGTAAGTGGCATTGAGCCATTCTTAGCTTCTGCTGCGAACCCCGGTTTCAATCTTTCCTCCATCCTCCACCCGCCGTTGATGCTACAAACCCTGCATGACTTGACTTCAATACACTACGATACCATGGTTTCCCGGGATAAGGTACCTATCTAAGATTGAAACCATGGGCCCCTGGTATGGCCCTTAACATCCTGATATACCTACTACATACCTTGTATGTACCCTGAAGGGTCCCTAGTACCCCGTTTTAACACGCCTAAGAGCCCATATTAGGGGCGCATACTCCTAACCTTAGAACCTAGGGTCACGCACGAATTTTAGTGTAGGTGGCTGGAGATGTCTGTTTTGAATTCAGGTTCGAGGCGCCGGGACACATACCGGCGATGCAGTGCCAGGCCGTGGGCTCGGGCTCCATCTTGTCCTGGGTAGGGTTTAGGGTTTAGGCAGTTCTGAGGCTTTCAACTGCAGAGGTTGCTGCTATCCACTTGGAATCATAGATAGCACTGGCTTCGCCTGAGATGCTTAGACTCTATGAGTTAGATGTGGGATGGCAAGGCTCGCCAGTTATATGGTAGGTAGGCAAAATTGTGGTCCCTTTTTCGGGGTCCTCATTATGGTGTGGCCCTCAATGTCTAGGGCGGGTACCCAGAAGGGGACCATAATTTTGAGACAGCCCCCACATCACAGCTAGCACCAGGTATGCCCCACAGATAGGCTGGGCTGCCAACATAGCTTTCATGAATTCTCGAGAGTGTTCACAGAAGCGGTGGTTTCCCAAAATTAGGGGTGTCTTTTGTGGAGTCCGACTAAACAAGATTACAGTATTTTAGGGCCCCCCGGTTTGTGGAAACTTCCAAAAGCAGCGTGAGACCCTCTTGATCAACAAGTCGTAGCCAACAGCAGTTAAGGTTTAAGGTTTAGGGTTTATGTTTACAGTAAGCTTCCAAGAATTGGGAGGAAGATTTCAAATTCTTGCCGGAGACACATAGGCAATGAAAACCTTAGACCCATTCCACGTCACATCTAGCTGGAAACCCGCAACTTACAACTACCCTACACCCTGAAACCTGAACCCTAAACCCTAAACCCCGAACCTTATTATTGCCTTTAAACGGCACCGGTAAGTTGCGATTCCTGGCCAGTGCGAAGTCGTTCAAAAGCCGCAGCATTCATTGAGGGTCCAGGGAGTCCAAGGGAGTTAGGGCTTAGGGTTTCTGAGTGTTCCAGGTACCAAAAGCCGTTCATATCAAAGCGTATGGGCTCTAAACACCGGTTATTTGGGTACTTGACCCGGGTTTGGGGGTTAGGGTTTAGGCTTTGGGGTTTAAGGTTTACGGTTTACCCCCCCCCCTATACTCCTCCCCCCCCCGGCTCCCCCCTAATTAACCTTAACTAGGCTTAGCTTTTGAGAGGGGTAGCAGTGGAACCCATGAGTGTTGTGACTTTCAACTGACGATTTCCCTCCATACACTCACTGTGCTCTAAAAAGGAAATGCTAGGTACATAAGGTCTTCCTGTAACTAGGGCTTCTAGGGGACTGTGACTGCGTGGGTCTTATCTTTAGACGACCAGTCCAGCCACAGCTTTCGGCGTAGCTGCAGGCTCCAGTGGAGTTACTTTCAGCAGACGACGGTTTAGGGTTTAGGGATTAGGGTTGGTTTTTAGGGTTGGGGTAAAGAGTTGAGGGGGTCGTATTATGCAAGTTTTTTTAGGCCAGGGTTCAGGCGGTGTGGGGTGCGCAGGCCCATTGCAACCTGTCCACAGGGCAACAGTCAGGGTCGAATGTCGTGCCCAGGTAGCATCTTCAGAAGTGAGCTCTCAACATCATACCCTACAAGCTGTATATAGCTAGTGTATAGGTAGCTTCCTCAAAGCCTTACCCAGCTTATGCATTATCTCCTGCACAGAATTTGGTTGACAGGCTAAACTGCACAAAAGTTAAAAGGATTCTACCCAAGCCCTTCACCCTAGACCCACAACCCCACCCAAACCCTAAACCCCAAAGCCGAAACCCTAACACTAAACCCCAAAGCCAAAACCCTAAACGCCAAAGCCTGAACACTACACCCTAAACTTCAAAGCCCAAACCCTAAAGAGTTCAGGGTTTAGCGTCTGCTGAGTCTGGATACCACAAGGCGCCTGCACTCCTGACGCTTCGACCTTAAGTCGAAAAAATCCCAACCATTACTTACTGCTTCTTTGTAGGGAAAATTGGGATTATATCAGGATATGATTCCTTTCTTCGCTACTCAGAACCGGTAGCCAGTAAGATAAATGCGACCGGACTGCTTTATGTATTCTGCCCAAGCTCTACCCCGGGGATCCAATCCCACAGATGCTACCTACCGTGGGCACAAATACTACGAACGTTGGGCTATCTGGATCCATTAGGATGATCTAGGGCACGTGAACAATCCTAAGCCCTAAAACCCCAAAACCCTAAAGACCTGAACCCCAAAACCTTAAACCCCTAAACCCAAAAACCCTAGACTGTAAACCCCAAACCCTAAAACCCTAAACCCTATTCGCGAAGGCTCTGATGCAGAACTTCTCTTCGGGCCGCCCACTGGGAAGCGCTTCCGGAACCCTCCACAGTCCTGCTGCCTCTTGGAGAGAGGTTTAGGGTTGGTTTGGGGTTTAGGGTTTGGGGGGTTAGGGTTTGGGGGTTTTGGTTTTAGGGGTTTTGGGTTTAAGATTTCAAGGATTTAGAGTGTTTAGGCCTTAGGGTTTTTAGGTTTTAGGGCTTTGGGGTTTAGGAGTATAGGAGTGCATAGGGGTAATGTTGCATAGGGTGTGAGGTTAAGGGCTTATAAGGTTATAAGGCTTCAGGGGATTTAGGTTTCGGCCTAGGGGTTCGGGGTGCGAAGCCAGAAGAGTAAAACAAATTGGACTGCCGATGAACCAGGAGCCTCACAACGTGTGGAGATTTTGTTGTGTCCTGATTAATCTGTAGGTCAGACCCGGCTCTGAATTCAAACCCGCCCCCCACCATCAAAACTCCCCACCCCCTAATATTCAATATATTATGGAATATTTAGCATTCAGGGGGATGTTTGTTTTTTTCATTTTATGGGGAGGGGACCATGGCAGATGTAACAAGGAGTAGTGATGCCAATAACGGGAAGGAAACCGTGACTCCTAATTAACCTTTGCCTGAAACCCAAAAGTATGTAAAATGATAGCTTTTTGAGGCTGTTTTGGGCCATTATTTTGCCTACTTTTGGGGCCCAGGTAACCCTGAACCCCCAAGCCCCTAAGCCGACGTTGCGTTGAATCCCCACGCAATGCAGGGGGGGTTTAGGGTCTATGGTGATATGAGCTATAGTCTAAACTCCGAACAAAAAGAAGAGATTGTTGTATCGGGAATTATACTGGGTTTAGGGTTAGGATGTACGGTTTAGGATTTAGGGTTCAGGTCTTTTGGCTTAGGATTCAGTGTCTAAACTCCTTAAAGGGGGGTATATATAGGGGAGCACCATAGGGGTTATTAAGTGAGATACTAGGACTTTAGACTATATAGCTCATATGGGATGAGAAAGCAGAAGCCGCGCTTTGGTGCTAAGCAAGCCATCCCGTAAACACCTTGTGGTAACTGGCCGAGTTTGTGCACGACTCAATGCGCCTACACCCTGGGAATCATGGCAACTTTTAGGAGTTGGTCCATGAGCCCCCTTGATCCCAAGCCCTCGAGTCCCAAGGCCTATACCCCAAACTCTTGAGTTCTGAGCCCCAAACCCAAACCCCAAACCCCAAAGCCTAAACACAAGTTACCCTCAAGCCCAAACCGGAAAACCCCAAGCCCTGAAACTCTCAATCCTTTGCCCGCTGGCCTCGCCAGATCTGGGGTTAAAGTTCACTGGCTTGAAACGGTTTAGGGTTCCCTAGAGGTCCATGTACCTAATAATAAGGTACTTGGAATTTTGGTGATAGTAATTGTAGTACAGATTTTGGGTAAGTAAATGATTATTGGGTACTTGGACCCTTAGGGGTCTAGGGTTTAGGCTACCAGATGTGAACATGGTTTTAAGCATTTGTAGATCTGGACCCCAAACGTAATTATGTAGAATGACACCTTGTTTTCAACTGGCTGTTAATACCTAGACCCCAAAACCATGCAGAATAACACCTCGTGTTGAGTGAGCTTGGGCAGTTTTCAACGTAGTTTGGGGGTCTAGGTAACTAGTCCTGCAGCCCGATGAGCAAACAGGTACCTACAAGTAAAGTTGCTCTTAGCATCCAAATGTCGAACCAGGATTGTAGATTCCGAGAATGACAGGTCCTGTTACTCAAAATCCTGCGCCCTAAAGCCTAAAACCTAAAGCCTAAAACCCTAAGCCTAACCCGAAAACCGTAAACCCTAAACCCCAAAAACCGCGAATATCCGTAAGCCCTGAACCCTTAAATTAAACCCCTACACACCGGAGCCCCAAACATCTTAGTGCTTGGAAATGGGTTTCGGGCTTAGGGTTTAGGATAGCCTTGCAAGGTCTGACCTTCAACAGAAAAGGGCAAGTTGAGCAGTTCAGCATTGGATATGTGATGCTTGCCTGCAATGTGCGCGTGATTTAACCCTAAATCCCAAACCCTGAGCCTGCCGCTACACAGGGAAAGCCCAACCTTGGAGAACCAACTGCATGAAAAAGAAGATCAAACATGAAATGCAAAGTAGGGTCACAGAGGGATTATACAGGGATCTAGGGGGAAATTTCGTTGGGGTTATATAGAGGCTGTTATAAGAATCCATTGCTTACTGAGATTTGATATTGTCTAGTGGTTTATGCGGGGGGGTTCGGGGCTGGGTAGGGGAACCCAAGTAAAAAAAAAAAACTACTGGGTGAGCAGGTCTTTCCCTCAACAGCATAGGTTCAAATCCCAAGCTACATAAGGCCCTGAGCCCTAAACCCCAGATTGGGAATGTTTGGTTCTTAGGGCTAGGAGGATTCAGCCTCTGAACCCTAAACCCAAACCCCAAATCCTAAACCTCAAACCCTGGACCCTAAACCGTGAACCCAAACATTTCTTTAAAAGCCCGGAATAAAGTTGCACCCGGCAAGGATGGACCGAGCCTCCGGAAACACTGGAGGGCTTGGAGGCGGCGACGGGCTTGAAGCGCTAGAGTCCCCCTTAAGTAGATAGAGTATGGGGTTTAGGGATTAGGGTTTAGGGGGAGATCTTGATCTTGCTTTTGGGAGGCATAGTCCCCCTTAAGTAGATAGAGTATTGGTGTGTATTCTTGGGGTCATATAGGGATAATGGAAAAGAAAATGGAAGCATATTCTATCTACTCATGGGGGACTAGAGGGGTTGCACGTAGGGTTCGGGGCTTAGAGTCTACAAGACAGTAAAAAGGTTATGGGATTTGAGGCAGTAAGGGTTTAGGTTTTGGGTTTAGAGTGAGGTTCAGACGGACCTTCCACTGGGTTTACGAGAGGGTCTAGGGCGCTTGCCACCGGCATGTGAAGCCCCCAAACCCTAAACCCTATGTATCTCTATATGAACCTTATATATGCTTATATATCCTTATATGAACCCTATGTATAGTCCCCCTTAAGTAGATAGAATATGGGGTACATGGGGATCTTGTTCTAATATACCCAAAACCATATTCCCTTTTTGAACCCTGTATATCCCCTAGAAACCCCTTCAAAAGGGGGGTTTAACATTATGGGGAGAGGATTAAATCCTAAAGCCCTAAACCCAAAAGTGCATGGAGCCTGTGGGCTGATGGGCTATGAGCTCCCACATGTGAGCTCAAGCCTAAATTCCTGAAAGGGGAGTTATATAGGGGATCATATAATCCCCTTTATTCAGAGTTTAGGGTGAGGGGTCTAGGGGGTTAAATAGGGAGTTATATAGTGGTGTATCATAGGGGTATTTAAGGGGGACACTAGGAGGTCAGACTATGGCTCATGTAGGCCACAACCCCAAAACCTAAACCCTACCGCAATATCTTTGTGGCTGCAGTCTTGAGACTCCGCTTAGTTTGACGGTGCCTGTCTGGGGATGTTTGCGCTTTATTTTGCGGCTTCATGGTTACCACATGTACTACAGTCTAAACTCCTTGCAGGGGGTTATATAGGGGACTATCAGAAGGGGTTGCTGAGGGGATACGCGGAGTTTACACTGAAGCCCACATGAATGCTAGGATATTTGTAGGACATGGCCCTTTGCAACTCCAACATCCGCACCCCAGATTCAAACTTACGTTTCTCATGCGCGAACCTGGCAGGAACACCTGTAGACCTTTCGTTCCGGCTCCTTATATACAGGCCCGCAGTATTTCGCGAAGGTATGTGGACGAGGTTCGAAATGCCCGCCGATATAGCAAGACCAAGGGCGACATTACTGTTTGGCAAAGGGTTTCAAAACTTATGCACAGGCAAGCTTGCACAAGGGCCAGCACAGGAGCAAAAAAGTCCTCATGCATTTTTACTAAGCATATATGTATACGCTATGTTGAATTGTGTGTACATGCCCGCGCGTGCAATATGGAGCAGGGTCAACCACAAGGAAAGCTTCAGGCTGAGGCATCGTTGCCAGAATTCACAACAGCATCCACGTAGCGCGCGATTTAGAGGCTTGCATGCTGCATGCATCGTACGCCATCATCCTTCTAGAATTCTGGAAGCCCTGCAGCTGGAACCCCTGAACAGCTCCAGCCCAGATTGCCGATCCTTCAAAGCCTGGTGGTTCGTAGTAGGGAATGAGGAAATATAATAAATCCTGACATAGTCTCCATAGTTTTCCTTCTTCCTTACAAAGAACCGGTGATTCAAAAGGCATCTTAAATCCCTAGCAGGTGCCTAGAAGAACAGCCGTTCTTTCGGTTTTGGGCACTGAGTTTATTTGTTTCCTGGTTAGGTACTGTCAAACCCTATGCTGTTAAGCCATAACTAGGTTTGGCCGGTGCCGGTGCCCTTCCTTCAAAATAGTCCTCGTGTCACGTCGACGCACTCACCGTGTATTCCCTTTCGCCAGGTCTCGGACCCCGGCCCTTTTAGGGTTTAGGGTTCAAGCCCTACATAAGCCCCGTGAATCATCTACCGTACACCCCATTTTGAATCCTAACCCTACAGCCTAACTCCGAAACTCTGAAGCTCTGGCCCGTTTGATGCCCGCATCTAGACCCCGAACCCTGGGAGGATCTAGAAAGTAGATCCCCCTAAAGGGTACCTAGAAACTTCCCAAGAATAGTATAGGGTACCATCTTAGGGGCTCTACTTTCTAGATCCCCCCAGGGGTCCGGGGACGCCTATAGCCTACACCATTTTGAGCATACCTAAACAATCTTGTATATAGAACACGCTAGACGTCAAGCTAGGTACCCCATGAGGGGTAGGGTATACTTGATCCATATTTAATACTTCTAGAGCCACAAAAAATTGATTTTCATAGGACCCCCAGACCTACCCTAGTAGGAAACTATAGGGATTATAGGGGTTATGTAGGGATTACAGGGTATATGTTGGGGTTTATTTGGGGTAATGTAGGGTTGTATAGAGGTCTGGGTATCAGGCTTCTTCGGCGTCCTCTTTGCGATCGGAAAGCGCTTTCCCTTCGAAGAAGGTCAACCGTGGACTCTCATGCCGCAACGTTCCGGGTTTATACTTACTGGTAGTTGGTAGGGAATAAGGGACCCTAAACCCTAAACCATAATCCCTGTGTAACCTCTACATAATATGTGCCCTTTTTACCTAAGCCCGCGTAAGTTGATCACTGCATAGCCCTTCAACGTAGAGAGTCCCAAGGGATGGTTGGACGATATGTACGGAAGAGTAGCGCAAATGATCTGCTACCCTCGAAACCAGTTCTAGATTGCCCCTAAATTTGCTGGGGCTTCATAGGGAGGGGTTATATGATGATCATATTCTCTTTTTCCCTACCAGCAACCAGTAAACAAACACATTCATGTGAGTTGTATTTGTGGCCCAGCTTACAGCATCGACCGGCAAACTCCCCCCAATGCTTCAATCGCGGCCTGAAACACGTGGCTGCAGCTTAGGGCTCACAGTGTTCCTTCGGGTCCAGGGGGACACGGTATCATAGGATAAGACAATCATTTGACCATAGGCAAATCATTTAATGTTGCTCGTTGGGATGCCAACTGCCTCTCCACGCATATGCATGAATTCTGGGTCTTTGTTACCAGGGTCCTGTGTATTGTCTTTGTTGCTTTGGCACACAATCTTATGGAGGAGTGGTAATCTTCCCAGCTTCTAAGCTGATATGAGCTACTGCTTTGCAAGGGACCATTCCGGGTGGACGCAGGGGCCCCTTTGGTAGTTCTGCATGGTCCCCAATGTATTCCCCGGTAGGAACCCACGTCCAGACTCGTTTACGGCCATGGGGATGTCAATTTTGAATCTCTCAAATGTGCGAAACTCAAGAGCTTCACATAGCGGCCAAATCCTAAATCCTATATTATAAGCCCTAATTTAGGGTTTAGGGTTTAGGGACCTGGTGCTTGTGGAAACCCAGCCTTTAATCAGTATGAAAACACCTTCCGTCTGACCTTGATCAGACCCGAAAAGCCCACTATTCGCTGGGTAGGCCCCTGGGATATGTAATATTTTCTCTAATGGCTTTAATAAGGGACCCTATATACTAACTTTTGTCAAATGGTTTTAGGGGCCAACCCAGTTCGGGACTAGGGGCCCTGTACCCCTATTTGAGAGCACAGTTAGGGTCCCGGTACGAAGGAAGCCATCGTGGAGCTACTGGCTGTACGTGCAGGTTCCGACGGGCCTTTTCAGAGTATGGAGAGGGGAGTCCACGAACCAGGGATATACATATCATGAGTTTGAACATACTTTTAGTTTTGATTACCCTTAACCGCTTTTTTATCCCTATATAGCTATGAACAGAAATCCATAGGGACCCCAAACCTTAAAAACCCGAAGCCCGCAACTGTAAAGGGTCTAATCATCCCTAAACTCCTGACAGTATCCGAACCCATGGTTCCAAAAAAGTCAAATACATATAATTCCTGTAGTTTCCATTTTCTTTTCCACTATCCTTACAGAACCCTCATATTGCCCCAATGTAGCCCATGAACGCCAACAGCTTCCGAGTTCAGGGTGACCTACTACAGACAAGATAGTAGTTTTTAATTATTTAGGGGTTCCATTTGTTGCAAATTATCCCTATGTAGCCCTTATATAACCCCAATATATATATTCCATCATACTATAACAATATATAATAGTTTTTTTTTAGTAAGGGGTTCCTTTTTTTTGGATCCTTTAAGGGGGTCTGGGATGGCGGCTGTAGCTCCCAGCCTTGAAAGCTGTTGGCTGCAAAATATCCTTCATTGACAGTTGGGTTTAGGGTTCAGGGCTTAGGGTTGAGGGTTTCCCGTTTGGCGGCTTTGGGTCGAGATTCTTGGTTTCACAGGATTTCGGACCAGGTGCTCTAGGAGAGTTCAGATGGAGCGCTGGGGCGTAAAGCGCGATTGATGTTTCTGGCCTTGTGCATGCACCAACCTCTCCTGATGGAAGGGATGCGGGTCTCAGTGTCTTGAGTTCACTCTGACATCTTGCTATACTTATACCGTAGGCCCATGATTCATTAACCTTCTCCCTTTAAGGGCCTTTATATTCGGATCCCTACTATAATCCCTATGAAGGTGAAGGGGGGTTATTAGTCAGGGGTCTACCTTACCAGCTCCAAACGTTAATTTCATCCCTATAGCCCCCCCATGAAGGCAGCATTGACAGTCCCAGCTTCGGAAGACGAAGCTAGACCTTGACCCCCCAAACTAGGTAAAATGGCCCAAACGCAAGTGTTCTACATACTTGTGGGATTACTACAAAACTGTAGATAGTAAAGAGGATAAGTATAGACATAGTTCTATGAGTTTCGGGTTTAGTGGGAGGCTTGTTCTTACCCAGAGGCTCCTACCACAACCCTCCCAGTGCACTTAGATGGAGGTAAAGGGTCCCCAATGGTGGGTACTTAGGGTCCAATAAAGGGTAGATGGAGGGTCTAGGTATGTATTTGTGTTGACTATGGGTTTGGGATGAGGATTATGATATAGTGCGATATACCCGCAAAACAAAACTACGTAGGAGACTTCGGGTATGGGCATTTGAAAGGCTTAGCGATGGGTCAGGTGTCTAGCGCAGTATCATTGTCTCTTCTTAGTGTTTAGGGTTTAGGCTTTAGGTAGAAAGATAGCCTGTTCATGGATGTTGGGCCATTTCTTGGGGAGGGGTCCCAAAACTCTAAACCCTGAACCCTAAACCCTAAACCTTAAATCTAAACCCTAAACCAGCTCGATGGATCCTGGGAACTTTGGTCCCCGAACCCGCAGGCTACTTCAAGCCTAGCTTGGGGTTTAGGGATTTAGGGTTTAGGGATTTAGGGTTCAGGGATTTAGGGTTTAGGGCTGATTGGCGGGCTGCCACGGTGCTACATTCCTGAGGCCCAGCATTCTGATTCGTGTTCGTCAATCTACCAGCCCATAAACCCTTCTACCTGACATCCCTACCGCCTAAACCCAAAACTTTAGACCCTAAACCCAAGACTCTAAACTCTGAACCCCAAAGCTCTAACCCCCAAACCCCAAACCCTAAACCCTAAGAGGACCTTAGATGCGAGGCCCAGGTAGATGCTAAGCTCGTGGATTCCCCTACTACTCAGGTTTATGGTCTTCACCGTCCTTAACTGTTGTTTGGGGTGTAGGTTCGGTACTGCTCCCCCTGAGTAACAGTTGGATAATGAATATAATATGGTTATATATAGCCCTTAACAGGACCCCTAATATAGACTGTTACTGGGCGAGGGCAGTACCCAAGGTTTAGGATTTATCCGTGCGTAGCCTTAAAAATGAAATGCTTAGGGGTGTGGGGGGGACCCATGCAACTCACCCATCTATTCCCTCTATGAGGCTGGGTTTCCATTTAATTTTGAACTTGTTTTGCATGTGATTCTCCATTGCTAGGGTAAAATATCCCTAAACCCCTAGCCCTTTACACCCTGGCCTGGGGGTAGGATAGAGCGGGCAGTTGGGGGGCAACCCTAAACCCTAAACACCTAACCCCTAAACCCTAAACCCCTAAACCTAAACCCTAACTTTAAAAGTCCTCAACTGTGCTTCGGCCAGCTGGGCAGACTCTTTGCCAACCTCCGGATCATGGCCGCAGAGGAACGGCATCCAGGGTCTAAGGTTTAGGGGCAGGGTTATATATCAGGATTTATCAGGATTTCTGGAGTTGGGGTCTTAGGGGGCTTCAAAGGTTTGGCGGGGTTTAGGATTCAGGCATTTGGGGTTTCGGGTGTTGGCGTTGTGGTTCTTGGCAACTTTGAAGTTGAAGTGAGCTGCGGACTAAACTAAGGTTGGGGGGACGCATAGAGGACTATAATATAAGGTTTTGAAAGGGACCTATTCAGGGATATACTGCGAATTTAGTCCAGGGCTCAGGTGAGTTATAGGGTTACGAGTTACGACTGTAGAGCTTTGAGATACAAATTGCATGATGACGCCACTTTGGCGACAGCTTCTTCCTTGCTTGTTTCTGCTGTTCTTACGGCCACCTCCCTACACCCTAAACCCCAAACCCTATAGTCCCCCTGAAGTAGATAGAATATGGCTTTGGGTATATTATAGTAAGGTCCCCATATACCCCATATTCTATCTACTTTAGGGAAACATATCCCTAAATCCACCATTGGAGAAGTGGAGGACGAAGGCGAGAAGCAGCGGCTACGAGACGCCATGCCCCTCTTACCGTCTAGGGTTTCGTGATGTGAGCTATAGTCTAAACTCCTTAAAGGGGGTTATATAGGGGATTTATATAGGGGACTGCTATAGGGGTTATCAAGGGGGGATACTAGGAGTTTAGACATAGCTCATGTGAGCTATAGTCTAATATCCCAGTATCCCCCTGAATAAGCCCCATAACACTCCCCTGTACAGTCCCCTATACAATATAACCCCTGTAAGGAGTTTTGAGTATAGCTCATGTGGGCTCAGGGTTCGAGAGGATGGAAGGGTGCGTTTGTGGAGGTATAGAGTTTAGGTATAGGGTGCACCTAGACCTCCCAGACTTTAAGTTTGTACCCTTAATGTTTGTTACCCTAGGTTTGGGGACCCAAATACCCATATTAAGGACCATATTACATGGTTTAGGGACCCAAACCCAAGGCTACAAACCCTAAGGGTACAAAGGAAAACTCCCTGAGATATCCACAAGACCAGACGATATGGACCCATTGACCAGCTGCACGGATCACTTCTAGTTCACGTCAATAGGGTTGAGGCCTATGGAAAAGTAGCGGCTAGAGGTTCGGGGTGGCGTGCTCAGGTTTTCAGGTGTATATAGTTGAGGGATTCCATGTGTAGTGTTGAATGCTCTAGGGCTAAAGTCAAGTGTGTAGCATATGCGGTTGCAAGTAGGGGCAGATCCGTTTCCAGGAAGCAAGGTTTAAAGATGTGGGATGCGGGGGCGGGGGAGTGGGGAGATCCCTTTGCTTTTGGTGCTTTAGGCATGCAGAAGCGCTGTGAAGAAGATTGTCCCAATCCACTCTGGCTTTTCGATGCATCCTTGCCATGCGTCAGTCTTTAACCTAACCTTCTTTAACCTAACCCTTAAACCCTAACCTAGCAAACCTGTGACCAAACTGCTAAAGCCCAAAAAAAACTACAGTTACCAGAGACATCCTAAGCCCAAAGCACAAGGTCCCCACGGAGCGGAGCCTTCTCCTAGGCTGCCATCAAGGAGTTAAACTTAAGTTACTATAATAAGGAACTCCCTGTACCATATTATGGTAACTTAAGCCCCAAACCCTAAATCCTGTAGACGATTATGGTAACTTAATGCAAGTTCCTTAGCAGCAACCCAGTCTCTACACCCAGGCTTGCGCTTCCTGCTTCAAACGAGGAGTTGCTCAAATGATCGGGCAAGTGCAAAGCAGACATCATTTGCGGTCGAAAATGCCGTTTGTGGAGTTTTATGCGTGCGTGCCCAAGTAGGGGCCTACATACTTGCAGTGTCATAAGGTCATGAGTTAGGTCATATCCCCTTACAGTGCAAGATGCTACAATAGATGATAGTAGTACCTGTGACTCCGTTTACCTACAGTTTAGTAGTACTTACCCCTTAATTGGTAGGCAGAACCCATAAAACTGTAGGTAAATGGAGACACAGGTAGTTCATGGGGGTCCAACTTCCCCTCTGCAAGAACCTTCCCCTCCCTTGGGTCATTCCCCCACCCAGGCCTTTGGAGAGATCTTGAGAGTTTTTTGGTCGAAGAAGAGAGCAAAAGTGCTTCAATTCAAGCTGCCTGATGCGGGGTGAGTCCGATTTCATCTCAAATTCATCCCAGACCACCTATCTGCATCTATCCTACATTATGCCCTAAATACCCACCATTGGGCACCATATACCCCTATTGAAGGGTACTAGGAGGGTCCTGGATATCAACTTCCCTTTGCAATGAAGATTGAACACTACATGCGACATAGACGCTGAGACTGCTTCTCATGGACCCCAGGCCATATGCACAGCAAACCCCAGTCCAAAAACTGATGAGCAATAGTCTGAATAGGGTTCCTCTTTGGGGGCCTCTTAAGGGAGATACTAGGAGTTTAGACTGCAAGTCTTAGTGCCAATGGAGGAAATCACGCACTCCTAAAATTTCTTTCACCAACAGTATTGCCATAATCGCACGTCCCAAACACAAACGCTGCTCATCATCAAGCTTACCGCTCCACTTCTGTTGGGGTTTAGGGCCTAAAGTCCTACAAACTACTCCTGTAAACTGAAATGCCCACCAATCTTCATGTCCTTTCCTTCAGACCTTACCTAGACCCTCCATCTACCTCTATTATACTCGAAAATACCCACCATTTGGGACCATGTACCTCCATGTAAGGGGTACTAGGAGGGTCCTGGTGGACAACGCCTTAATTCTGCCAAGCCCCATAGACAGTTGCCCAACAACCTTTGCGTCCTTTCCTCTGGACCTTACACAACCCTATACCCTAAACCCGAATCCCTAAGCCCTAAACCCTAACCAGAGGCATGACAAGAATAATAAGCCCTAAACCCCAAGCCCTAGACCCTAAGCCCTAAACCCTAAACTCTGTAAATGGAGGGTAAAAGGGGCGCTTACAAAAAAGAAACCTAAACTCTTGATTTGTCTGCATGTCCTCATGGTCGGTGCGCGGCCATGGTTTATCTTAGTTTGGCTGCCTGTGTCTCAGTGGGCGAGCAGCGGAGAAGGAGCTCACCAGGGTAAAGGGTCTAGGGTTTAGGGTCTGGGGTCTGGGGTTTGGGGTTTAGGGTTTGGGGTTTAGGGTTTAGGGTGGTGCCGACTAAAATGCCCGCAGAGCAGGACAGTTATGTGGCAGGTTGTCACAATCGTGGCCTCTTCCATGGTCCCTTTACAAGA
>CAJNIZ010034570.1:999-59200 GCA_905231905.1 Symbiodinium pilosum
TGTACACGCATGTCTAGATCCACTACATCATCCACTTGTGTTCCATATGCGGAACTTCACAGGTGCAGGCGAAAGCAATGTTCCATGTAAAAGGCCGGGAGCTCAAGGTTTTAGAGTTTAGAGGGCCAGGCTTCAATCCTTTTGGAGGACTTCATTGAGCAAAGGCTCCTTTCGGGAAATGCAGCATGGACTACCTTGGGCATATTTGAGAAAACTGGGTTCAAAGGGGCGGCTGTGGATGGCTGGTGTTAGTGAGAAGCTGGCGCGCCTGATCCGTAAATCATGTGAATACTGTTCTGCTGGTTGGTACGAGACTAGTGCTACACCTGTAGAGGAGACTTCAACCAAGTGTGTACTCATATGTTTCCATTGGGGACCGCGGTGTCTCGACGTGAAATGCCTCGATCATGTGAATCATGGTCATAACCGTATGAGCAACTGTATAGGACGCCACCTAACTGTGATTTGAAGATTTCTGGCCAAGACTACCTTAAACCCTGATTCCTGCGTATAAGCCTGAAAGCCCATGAAAACCTTGTTGCAACTCGGGTGTAGTCCTGCCCGGATGAACATACGCAGTCCAAGCTGCGGCTGTCATGTCAGGCTTATCGGCAACCTGCGCCCGCTCAAGGGATACAACGAAGGATCCGTTTGAGCACTCATCACTCTGATCAGGCTCCCAATGTATGTCGTATTGAAACAGGAAAGGATCTCGGGCAGCAGGGGTGGGTTGGGAGCCCCTAACGGGCGGGCTGACTTTTGGCTTTTCCACTTCTTGTAACTTTTGCTTGAATACCATGAAAAAACCTGATGTATTCGAGTAAGAGTAATTGCGCAAATAAGAAACCACGGCCCAGTGTAATGCAGGAGCGGAGCGGTAGGGGGAAATTCGCCTTGGGTTCCGGTGTTTGGCACTGAATAAGTTTAGGGTTTCCGTAGAGTTGGGAAATAAAAGAACTTTGAAATGCTCAGCCGCACACCTCAGAACATCCAGACTGAGATTTCAAAACAGCCTTGCCAAGCTGCTGACCCTAGAATCTTGACAAATAGCAACCTGACTCTCCGTAATTGCCAAAACGTAATGTTCCTGACCCATCCGGCTTCCAACAACTTTCATCTCAGCTTCGCGAATCCGACTGGAGATTCAGGCTGCAATTTGAGCTTCACGGCCAACCCTTGAGAGGCCATCAACGCCCGCATGGGCTGCAAAACACCAGCACTAGCTATCACCGGCATCTGCACCAGCACGGCCGACACCGCCACACACATTCGTCACCGTCTGGCTGCCACCATCCAGCCCCAGTGCTAGTTGGGGTGGCTTCACCACAGCAGCAGCAGCAGCAGCAGCAGCAGCAGCAGCAGCGGTAGCGTGGGCACATCCACTGCTGCAACTGCTGATGATAACGATGAGGATGCTGTCGACAACACCATTCACACCCGAAGTTACCTTGAAAGGATGCTCATCGATAAGAGGAGATGTGCAAAACTACTCAAAACTTCCACCCGTAACACCTGAACGTCAAACCGCGATTGCCAGCCTGTGCAGCAACCTTGCCCATCGGCGGTGCTTTTTGCAGCACCGGTGCCGTGCTCTGGGAAGGCTCCTGAAAATGCAATAGTCTCAAGATTTGGGTTGTGGAGCTGGAGGTATCAGGCAAATCAAGGTCTTGCCCTTTACATATACGGACTGTCATGGATGTGGGAGTGCTGAATGCCCATGTATCACCGGATATCTCATGTTCGGGTGGGCAGGGCGTCATACCTTTTCTGGAGAAGCGTTGAGCAAAGACTCAGCCTAAGGCCCTGGCAAAAGCAAGGATCACCTGTGGCATGTTTGGAAAAGCAGGGTTCGAAGGTATGGCTGTGGATTCCTGATGTTGGTGAGGTGGCGGCCCACTTATTAAGTAGATCCTGTGAATTCTGGTTTGCTGGTTGAACTGCGTGAGAGAAGGAGTTAACTACCTCTGCACTGCGGACTTTGGCATCCTCGTTTGAGAGACTAGTCACTTGAGCGCTGGGCGAATCTCTTTGTATTAAATCTCTTTACATTTATACTCCAAGCTAGAAACCTTGTACTTTCTCGTGTGGACGCGGAACCCTTTTGTGTACGAGGCTTCAGCTAAAGCTCAAGTGGAACTTATTTTTTTTAAAGGCCTTCGCCCACGCCTATTGCCTTGGAAGCAACCTTCCAGCACAAGCCCTGCTTCCCACAACACCTCCAAGCGCCTATTTGGCAGCAGCCAACGTCCCAGCCAACGTGTAAGGTTGGGATTTCGGTCAGAATTTTTGCCGGAGGTTGCAGCCATGAACTTTCAACTGCAATTTCAACGTTCGTACTGCTGTTTCTCACAGATTCAATGAAATTCATGCCTTATTGTGGTACTTTGGAAATGCTAAGCGTTGCAAGATGCCTCCTTGCACCGTAACATGTTGATAATGAGTCCCCCGTTTCCCCTTGTTAGTGTTCAGGTTGGAGGAAAATGGCAAGCCCAAACCATACCGCAAATGGAGACGCCCCAAGCCATCGTGCGACTTAAGCATGCAACGGTGGCACCTTCGCAGGCACTGCTTGCACTGCGCTTGGGTAGCCATCCTGGTTGCAGAGTTTCGTTCGTTCTGCAGCGGGTTTTTGGGAGTCCTGCCCACAAAAGCATCACCAAAAATGATGCGTGGATGTGGGTTGTTAAAAGCACTACGGATGTGCAGGAGGTTTCTTCAGCTTCATTCATTTTTGGCAAAACTGGCTGCAGCTTCAGTGAACGGCACGCCAACCGCTTGAAAGATGAGGGCAAAAGGAAATTGGGAAGTATCCATAGGAGTTACATGATCTCTACAGCATCCTGGATTGGGCGGCCCCTCTGGCTGTTGTCCCACGGATACCTCCCATTCCCTAAACCCTTAACCCTAAATTTTGAAAGGCCCCCACCCCCCCTCGAATAGTGGAGATGGGTTCGATGGTAAGATGCATCTCGAAGGCCCTTGGGTTTAGCGTTTACCCAAGGGCTCCGATGTAGTTCCTTTTGGGGTCTGTTATGGTTTTTATTGGTAAGGGACTATAACATACTACCCAAAAAGGAACTACATAGGAGGGTTTGGGTAAGCTTTAGGGTTTCTACAAATAGGGATTTCGGACAATGACGTAGGACCCATGCTGAGGGTGTAACATTATGGTAGTTTAGGAATGAGGAGCCATAAGACTTACTACTGCGAATCCATCATGTTCCTACCATAAGGCACGGCTTTTCACGCAAAGCTGCGGGATCAGGTTTGGGGGCCGCATCCCCGAGGGGAGTTCTTGAAACTTCTGTGAGAGAATCACCCTGAATTCTATTCAACAATAGATCGATCCGGTAGCACAATTTCAATCGGATAGCTCCGAGCGGATCACTGTATATAGCCTCCGCATGGTATGGGACAATTCCCCGAGGCTCCCCTCCTGCCAACTTCCCCTATAGTTGGCTGTTATCGTAATCGGCAAGCCCCAGGCCCAACCTGAGCATCTGCGCCCCTGCATAATGCTTAACTCAACATGTAGGGTACTCTCTGAACTTGCTAGGTCATAATAAGAATACTTGAAGTTGGGCTTCCACCCACCGTGGTGGCACAGTGGTAGTGACCACAAGAGGTACTGGCAACTATATGAGTGGGTCCCAACTTAAAATTCTAGTATACCACTACTAGTGACTCAGGGCCCAACCCACGGAATACTTGCGAGCCCCTCCAGCCCCGAATCCAAGACTCCCAATCCCCAAAATCATGGGTTCCCCTTCTATCCCCACTATAACACTTTAAAGCCTCAACCTCCGACCCTGAATTCTAAGCACTATAGCCCTATAGCCTCTAAGCCTTAGACCCCTAAACCCCTAAATCCCTTAAACCCTTAAACCCTAAACCCTAAATCCCTAAACCCTAAACCCCTAAATCCCTAAACCCTTAAACCCTAAACCCTGAATCCCTAAATCCCTAAATCCCTTAAACCCTAAACTGCCGGCCTGGGGAGGCCTCTTGGTTAATGGAACACCGGGTGGCGGCGGCTTCGCCTTGTAGCCTGCTTGGCGTTCCTGAAGCACGCTCAGGGTTTAGGGTTTAGGGCTTAGGGTTTAGGGTTTAGGGGTAATTTAGCTGAACCCAGGCCTCCGTTTTGATCTCCTCAGGTTGCCCATTAATTTTGTTAGTATCTTGGGGTTATATAGGGATGACGGAAAAGAAAATGGAAACTACTATTTAGGCATATGATATGGGGGCCCCCAAATCATAGACCCTCCCGAGGGTTTGGGGGATACATTGTGTATTGGAAGGAATATTTGTTTTTGGGGTTGCTAGGGGAAGGGTTTCAAGTTTACGCTCCCAACCAAACGGTTTAAGGATTGTAGTGTTCAGGGTATTGAGACTTCAGCATTGATGATGTATGTGCCAGACACAATTTGGGCTTCAAATACTTGGTGCCTAGGTCCTCTTAGGGGTTGTTGGGGGGTCTGGTAGGCATTAGGACCCTAAACCCGTAATCCCTAAACCCTAATCCCGAAACCTTAATCCCCCAAACCCTAATCCATAAACCCCTAACCCCTAAGCCACACTCTTGCGGGCTTGAAGGCGTAGCCGTGGCGCAAAGCAAGCCACGGAGTGAGGCTACTTGGAGGGTCGGGGGAACTTGGTAAGTAGGTTAACCAATAGCCCCTATAAGCCGTATGAGCAAGGGGGAGTGGGGAGTGAATACGGGTACCATTCTAGAGGTATATATGAACTATAGTCTAAACCCCTAGTATCCCCTTAACCCCTTCAATTCTCCCCTGTATAATCCCCTAAATCACGCCCTTCCAGGAGTTTAGACTATAACTCATATAGCACTTCTAGCTATCCCCATCCTTGCTCTACTAAGTCCCTCCAAGTAAGGGCTTATACGATATCAGGCCTGGACTAGGAGGGTTTGGGTTTAGGCTCGAGGGTTAAGGGTTTAAGGGTGTAGGGTTTAGGGTAGGCATTTTCAGCTTAAGATCTAGGATGTAGGGTCAGGGCTTGAATAGTTTTAGCACGCGCTTTGCGCAGCAAGCAGCACGGCGCACGGATCCCAGCATTGGGGGGCTTTGAGGCTTGGAGCTTTGGCTTTAGCATGCAAGCGACCGCTGATGAGTCAAACTTCTGGCGTTTAGATCACTTTACGTCATCTGGGGTGGAGCTCATCAGCTGGATTCTTCAATTTCTTGATTGTCATAAACTCTTCAAGAATGGCCAGGATTGCTACTAATCTTGTTCTTTTGATGACTCCAGTACAGTATTACGGTCACTTTGTTGAGAAGCTAGTGCTGCTAAAGCTACAGCCAACGGTCCCCTGGCACCCTTAACACAAGTACAAGGCCTTCTAACCCCATTTGCATAGACACTATCCCTTTTCAGGCTGGTTGTCCCTTTATGATTTGGGTACATACCTTTACACAGCCCCCCGATACGTCCCCGAAAGCAACAATCATCAACGGCTCCTTTAAACGGCCCAAGACGCAAGCCTGCCTGAGCCTATGCCATGAAAAACTTCTGTCTGTAAAAAGGTGAATTTGGTACCCCAACCCCTAAATTCAGGATCTGACAGGAAGCATCATGGTGTCTTTTTATAGGGGGCTGCGGTATCCAAAATTCCCTCATTGCTCTGAGCTCTGAAGTTCTGACCTGAGGTATGATGGCATCTGGTGGGTGGCCTTCTGCGGGGAAAGGCCTGTTTTCGTTAACACTGGGGCCCTGGGCTTATTTGACAGCTTCTCTAAAGCGGTGGCTAGGCCATCAGAAATGTCAAGGGAGTATGCGGAGAGCCTTGGCGCCCTCATGATAAAAGGATTCCATACGTCTCGCTTTAGGAAATCACCATGCAGGAAACAAAAAGATTCTGGGTCCCTTGGAATCGGCTATAAGACGTCCAGTTGTCTGTTGGCAATCATAGACTCGCCCAGCATCTTGCCCGCATATGCTTTTACTCGTCCTGCTCCTGCTCCTGCTCCTACTATTACTCTTCCTCCTGCTGTTGCTGCTGTTATTACTACTACGGCTACTGCTGCTACTAATGCTGCTCCTGCGCCCACTCCCCAGATTCGTAGTAGAAGTAATATACTAGCACAAGTACCCGTACTAATACTCGTAGCTCTGGTATCTGCTTACAGCACAAGGACCAGGGGCCTCAGATATCGGCGGAGCTTTCATTTGCACAGTTGACTTCGAATCCTCGAGCATTTTGGAAAGGCGAGTGGAGCTGTCTATTGGGGCTCCCAATGCTACGGGGACCCTTACAGATTTTAGGTACTCAGGGCCAGGAGTCATAGAAATCGTACAAAGCACTTCGTTGAGAAGCTGATTTGCCATGTACGGCATGATGACTGTAACGCTGACCTGTGCTCAATACTTGCCTTGGTACGGATGGGTCGAGAAATTGTATCATTGGGTACTGGAATCATCGTACCATACCCTCAAATGGATCTGGCTTACACGCTGTTATTGAACACCTTTGCCCTAAACCTGGAGCCTTGAAACAGAACCTATGAAGCTCTCACCTAATGGATCTCTTTTTCTTGCCACAAAGGCCATACAAATCCTGACATACCTGTGCCATGTCCTGCCCGAAGCACTTTGAAACATTGAGTAATTTACAAAAATGGTGGGGACCCCAATATAGAGCCCGATATGCCATGTTTCTTATGATGTGCACCCCCGAAAAGGTACCCCTAATTTTGGGAAGCCTCCATTTGGGGGGCACCTGCCACGTTCGAAGGAAAGAACTCAGCAGGAAATGCAGGTTCAGATGGGGGATCCCTACTCAGGATTCTACATGGGGATTTCCCAAAATTAGGGGTACCTTTTTTAGGGGTCCCCATAATAAGGATTTCAGTATTTTAGGGTCTATCTTGGGGTTCCCTTATTTTGGGAAACTACCACATAGGGCGTGCTTGAAAGCTGCCAAGTTTTCAGTTTAGGATCCCTCATACCAACTACTATCATTCCTGATTAGTCCTCATAAAGACCGCAAGAATAGGGAGACCCTTTGGCAACTCAGGTTTCTATTGTAGTTTTGGATCTTTTGCGTATGGTCCTTGTAGAAGAATTCCATACCTCTTTTTGGGCTCGTGTCCTGGGACCTTACAGAGAAATCCTTGCCGAAACAACTTCATTGCCAGGCCAACCAACCTGAACCCATGTACTATTGCCTGAAATGGTGTCACTACTGGTGGACCCTGAACCCTAAACATTGGGGAACTTGGAACCCTAGTAAAAATTCTATGTTTTGCTGTTCCTTTTGATTATAATAAGCAAAAAGAAAAATATTTCGAAATACCCCGAAGTGAACTCAAGAAAGGGGCATTTTGCAAGGCCCTGAAACAAGGCGAAAACACGCTGCACCTGCGCAGGCTAGCACCACCGCCAATGCTACTGGAGCTACTGTCTTCAAGGTACGATTGTGCTAGACAGCTTCGGTATTGGCTATTGCGTTATTCCTTGCATTGCATTCAACAACAACAGTAGTCCTAAACCCCCAACTCTAACCCCCTAAACCCCAAGGACTGAACCTTAACCCCTGAGCCAGCAAACCCTAATCCTGTAAATCAAAAGTCGCGGCGCCTGTGCAGGGACGGGCGGGGCTTTCCTTGGTGGTGTGCTGCCTGCATTCAGCCAAGCCTGCAGGAAGCTCAATTAGGGCACAGGACGTCGTGGTCCTTTTTCCAAAATCCAAAGAAGTCATAACATCTAGATCTAAATAGGACTAAGGGATTAAGTTCAGTGTGCAAGCCATTAATGACGCTAGGGTACACATTATGGGATCCAAAATTCCTTTTCAGGATTCTATAAAGTATATGACCCAGCAGAACGCGTGAACCAAGCTTGCATGAATCTGTCTTTTGACTGGTTGGATGCTGGTTATTGAGAATGTTCATTGGTGCAGTGTACATAGGGCCATGTTCTGGATGCCCATGGCTACGAGTCACTGAGGGGGTTTGTTCTATGGAGCCGTGCCTTGGTTCTCGAGCTACCGGCAAGCTCGATGGCCCTCATCTTGTTGTTCAGGATATTCAAGTTGAGCCATGGGCCACTCCAGAAGGTCAAACCATGCATGAGCACGTTGGTTTCCCAAGACTCGATTTCTCATTGTTGCACTGTGGGAGCGGTACCACCGTTAAGGAATAAGGTGCAGAGGACGTGACTTGCCCCACTACGGGCCGCATTCAGGGTTGCCCTGGGTTGATTGTAGCTTCTTGTTGCCGAGAAATTGAAAGCTGAAGATATCTTGCAACATGATGGTGTCCATATGCAGGGTTCAGGCTTATAGCAGCGTGGAGGCTGTAAGGGCTTAGGGTTAACCTTGCGGCCTCCAGCGTTAGGATACCGGTCTTAAGCAAGGTTTCAATGCGGATTTTGCAGGATTAGGGCTTGGAGCTTATGGCCCCAGAGTTTCTTTCAAGCTAAAGCAACACAAGCAGCACAACACCAGCCACGACACACAAGCTTGTGATAACAAAACAGCGCATCACAATCCGGAGCCGTGAGCTCTGAGCAGCAAAAACAACAGAATCAGTATGGTAGAGTACTCGTCTGTACACCTCATAAGCCAAAGGTGACCACGGAAAATTGGAATCAGATGGGGTCTTGGGGTGAATAAAGCATCCTCGACTCAAAAAGGACCAACCTACTTACGGTCACAATGCCTTCTCTGAAGTTGGTATTGTGACAGACACTAAACGTAAAGTCTCCAAAAACCGTCCAAAAAACTTTCAAACCTGTGCAATAGCTGTAGTTTGAGCACACAGAGTGGCCCCTGGGGCAGTGTCATTGTCTAGGATCACGTGGCTGTCAATCTGGAACTCGGACCACAGACCGTCACAGACCCCCGCTTGCATGAATTTACGCTGCCATAACTAAGACTACCACAAACCTATTGCAACACGTTCGACAAACTACAAGTAAATGATTCTGAGGAAGTCGCGTGGGTGGGGGTGCCTCTGTACGGCTTTGAGGCACGCCCCCTGAAACAAGGTGCAGGGAGCCTTCGGGGACGAGCTCGCTTCCGACTCTGCCATGTCCTGGCCGATCGTTGAAGCAATGAACTAACATGTCATGTCTTAGAATCGCTTACCCCCAATAAATTCAACCCCCCCAAATAACAAATACGGGTTCGTCAGGATTCCAATTTCTCAAACCTCCCCCCCGACTACTTTTAAAAGGGCCAAGACTAAAGTTAACTGCGGCTCGGATCCTGTGTATTATTTTTTAAGCACAATTCTTAAAGATGAGGGATCTCGTTGATTTCCTAGATTTTGGTTGTTTTTGAATGGTGTTTATAGAGGAATTCATCTAGAATAATTCCAGAAACATTCAAAAAAAGGCCCTAATTTGAAATAATCCCTAAGAAGGCCCTAACGGTCCCTAAGGCCCTAATTTGACATAGTCCTTGATAAAGCCCTAGTTTGAAATAATCCCTACCAAGGCCCGAATTTGAAATAGCCCCTAATGAGGCCCTAATTTGAAATACCCCCTAATGAGGCCCTATTACGAATAATCCCTTGTAGAAATAGTCCCTAATAAGGCCCAATTTGAAATAGTGCAATACTCACTAATGTGTCCTTGATTTGAGATTGTCCCTGATAAAGCCCTACTTTCAGATAGTCCCTAATAAGACCCTAATTTGAAATGGTCCCTAATAAGCTCTATTTTGGAATAGTCCCCAATAAGCCCCAATTTGATGTAGCCCCTAACAAGGCCCTAACTTGAAATAACACTAATGAGGCCCTCAAGTGAAGTAATCCTACTAATTGAAATAGTCCTGAATAAGGCCGTAATTCGAAATACCCCCCAATAAGGCCCTAATTTGAAATAGTCCCTGATTCGAAATAGTCCCCAATAAGACCCTGATTTGAAAAAATACTTTTAAAAACGCTACTTTGAACTAGTCCCTAATGAAGCCCTGATTCGAAATAATCCTAATAAGGCCTTAATGTGAAATGGTCCCTAATAGGGCCATTATTTGATATAGTTCCTAATAAGGCCGTAATTTGAAATAGTCCCTAATGAATCCCCAATTTGAAATAGTCTTTAATAAGGCCCTAATTTCAAAGAGGCCCCTATTAGATGTAATCGGTTGTATACGATTTTCATCCGATTTCAATACGACCCTATTATACACCCCATATGCTCCCTTTAATGTTCGGGTCGTACGATAACCCCCCCCCTAATATTAAATACGGTTCAGAATGTTTACGTTAGAGGGGAGCCCTTTAATAATAGGGGAAAGGATCGTACAGAAACTCGGGATCATTTTTGAACTTTCTACTGTTCGTGCTTGGGGTCTATGACTCAAAGTGCATCAAAAATCTTTTCACCCTGCAAAGCGCCTTGACCCCAGACGACATGGGTGGCATGCTGCGTTTTGTAGACGGAACCCCTGACACCTTGGCCCAAAGCTTGGCAGGCGGGCCTTGCCATGTGGTCTCTGCCGCGGCACCACCGCGTGGCAGGCTTGCTTTGGCCTTCATAGCAGCCTGTTTCACAGCGAAAGGTCGCTGCGGATCGCCGGCAGCTGGACGCACTATACCATAATAGCGCTCCACTGCCCGACGATCCCAGCCCTTTGCAGCAGCCACCATCCGGACATGTTGGCGGCTGAAGGGAAGGAGTGCCGCAGCTGGGTCAGCGGCTACATCGCCACCAACAAGACTGGATTGGGACGAGTGGCCCGCCCTGGCAGCATTGCTGCCTTCAAACACCGGGCCTTCTTCGCCTGCGTTGCTTGCACGTCGTGCTGTTGGATCGAGTGCAGCTTGCGCATTCTGCGGACCACCGCGGTAGCTCCACCAACCTTGCCGTGTCTCTTCCCAATAGCCTTGACTAGTGGCATCAGTACCATCCTCAGCCCAACTTGCGTCGGTCCATTCCCAAACGCCACCCGAGCGCAGTAGCCAGACCATGGCCTAAGGGTGTTGGCTGGGCCTAACCTTGGCTTCGGCCTATATCTTGAGCCCATGTGTTTGGCGTGTTCTTTTGTTGAAATGCCGTGCAGGCCCCAGGCTGTCTTTCACTAACGCCGACCACAAAACAAAAGCAGCCACACCACAAAACCAATTTTCAAGAACAACAAGAAAACACCTTTCTGCAACGCGCCGATTCGTTGATCCAGAAACCACGACCTTTTCAGATGTTTCAAACTTTTTTCTTGGATATCTTGGTATGAGTTTTTATTCCGCGTGGTTGAGATCGCTTGGAAATGAAGCGTACTTTCTCCTTTTCTACATATCATGAGTGTTACCCCTGCAGCTGCGGCGAATGCTGCAGCCGTAGCCGGCGTTCATGGCATCCTGCTTTCTGTGGATGTAACCTCTGACGCCACGCCGAAGGCTTGGCAGGCTTGCTCTGGCCTTCGCTCAACCTGCTTCACAGCAACAGTGAAAGGGCGCTGGGGATCGCCGGCAGCTGAGCACACTATTCTGGAGTACTGTTCCACCGCTCGACGGTCCCAACCCTTTGCAGCAGCCACCATCCGGACATGTTGGCGGTTGAAGGGGAGGAGTGCCGCAGCAGGGTCGGCGGGTACATCGCAACCAGCGAGGCTTGACTGGACATCTGGGACGAATAGCTTCCCGCTTGCAGCACTGCCGTCTTCAGTCGACGGCCCTCTGCAGGTGCGTCACCTGCAAACCTTGCTGCTGCCTGGTGCATTCTACGGACCACCAGAATAGTGGCCAATGCTGTCTGCATTATCCTCTGCCCGGTCCCATGAGCCAGAGGAGCGCAAGAACCATGCAGCCACACCATGACGTGAGTGTGTGGGCTGGCCCTAGTTGATTCGTGCTGAAGTTTTCGCATTAGGCGCAAACTCTGTTTCACTGGTAAGGCAAGGAGCAGGACACGAAAAAGATAAACGTAACACAAAAATCTGTTACGCTCCAACTCGTTACGCGGCTTGTTGTTTTATCCATATGCCGTACGCTCTTATTCTTGCAATTTTTTCATGCCCCTCATTAAAACAATGAGCACTGATGATTCTGATTGTCAGCAAGCTGGTCCACTAGATGTCTCTCCATGTCAGCCAGACAGCCCCGAAACCGTAGGTTTCATGATCAGCCGGCCGACTGCGCCGATGGGCCTTTTTCACGGCCAGCCATCCAACCGGCAAATTCCGCACGGGCCATCATGAAACTGCATGGTGACCCCTGCATAGAAAATCCTACAACTTCCGTAGAGGTACTTACTATTATAACTCATGCGCACCCCACGAAACACACATACTACCACAGACTCCATGTAGTAGGTAGTCCGCAGGGCAGCAACCATTTCAAAAACAAGACCTTGGAAGCCCTGATAACTTTATCTTTAGCGCAGGTGCTTCAATTAGAGGTTGCCTCCTGCATGCCGCGGACAGCTTTTAGGGGCTTCTCAGGGCTGGCTGGGAGCACAGGAAGTTTAACTAGGTTCCCCAGCAAACCCTAAATGATAAGGGTACCCTTTTTCCTACTGTTCTGTTTTAATAAGGAGACCCCCAAATAAGAAGGGTAAAAGGGTACAACTGGGGTACCTAGTTAAAGAGCTTTCAACTCCAAATCTGGACCAAGTAGAGCTTGATGTCAGCTTCGCGGACCACCGCAGCACCATGGAGAAATCGTGGCAACAACCCCTTAAAGGATCCAAAAAATGGAACCCTTTAATAATCCCTTAGGTTCCCCAATGTGGTAATTGGAGTCATTTTGGGAGGTTCCATTTTTTGGATCCTCGTGGGGTCTGGGAACAGGCTGCACCATCCTGCAGACACGCCCTTTTCTAGCGATACCTCATTTCCGAGCTCACGCGCAGCAATGTTCACTTTCCAATGTCCCATTCGCCAACATGCCCACAGCAAGCTGAGAGGGGATGCGCCCTTGCCGTGTCTGGGGCTTCTTTTTGCGTCGATATGATGTTATGATTGATGAATTCTTTGCTTAGCTCCCTGCAGGCATGAGTGTAAGTAATTGCTGGTAGCCCTAGGGATCCAGGTACACAAATAATACCTATCTTGGGCAAGTCTGTGAATGTTATCTACGTTGGGCTATTTGGATCCCAAGGGGTTACAGCTTCCCTGCAAGCTTCTGCCTGTAGAGGCCGCAGAAGTACCAGAATTGTTGACAAGCCCATATCTAGTTCGAGAATGATAATGCCCCAAGACCTCAAAGTAGACGAAACATACCTCCCGAGAGACCTGCTAGCGAGCCTGCTAGCCCGTGCTACAAGCCAACAAGCGAAGTCTTGCCAGGATTACAGGCAAGACCCCCGCGCCCTCAAGCTTCATCCGTACACCCTAAGGCTCTCAAAGCTCAGCCCAACCCTTAGCCCTAAACCCTAAACAAACTGCGGAATCTTATGGCCTTGGCGCGCTGGGCCACTGCATCAATGACCTCAAAGTTTCGCGGCGGCGCCTTAAAGACCTTAGCTTTCGTAGCGTGTAGGGTAGTCAGCGGTGGGGCCGCTCAGAGACATGGTATCTTGCTGCTAGGGGTCTTGGGGTGCAGGGGTCATAGCTCACTGTTGAAGGAGTTTGTTGGGGGTCGCAGGTAGCTGTGAACTTTGGAAGTTCTATTTCAGTCTCCACATAATGTGAAGAACTTTGCATGCTCAACGTTCCTCCTTTATACTGCTTGCATGAGCTTCCTCAGAGGGACCATTGGAAAAATCAATACAGGCGCCTTGATAGTTAGGGTCCCAAAATTAGGGTCCCATAGGGGTATATAGGGGTTCTATAGGGATAATGGAAAAGAAAATGGAAGCTACTGTGTAGGGTTTAGGGTAGCTCCCCAAAATTCTGGTCCAACTTTGGTAATCCTAGATATTAGGTGCCGTAATTTAATCTATAACCAAAAGGGATTTTGAGAACAACCTGGACCCCAAAAGTATGTAAAATAATGACCTTTCTGGCTATTATTATGGGTTTAGGGCTATTACTTTACATACTTTTGGAGTTTAGGAACACCCTTTTTGGGAAAGGTTAAGAAAAGCTGCGCTGCGGGGAGCCGGTGGGTCGAGCCTTCCTGGCGAACCCTTTTCGGGGCACGTCTGTCTGGAATGTTGGGGCATGGGCTTAGCATCCTGCACTAGGCTTGTTAGTTTATAGGGTTTCGGCGCTTGTTGCAGGTGTAGGCTTTTGGGGGTCTGGAACGGAGGCTGTTGGGGAGCTCCCGTTTTGCAACGGAGCCTGCGCGGAACTGTGCCAAGGTCCAGTCCAATCTAGAACTTTCTGGCAACCAAGCACAAGTGCAAAGCAAAGGAGCAGCCAAAGGGCAATATCCCTATAAACCCATAAGTTTCACCCAACATGTTGTAACATCATGGTTTCCATATGTTTCTGTTCCTAAGTACCCCAGTATATCCTGATACAATCCCTATAGATCCCTATATACCTCTGTTGCTTTTAGACTAATGGAATGACACATTGTCTTGAGGCCTACAAGAACTCAAGGGGTTTCTATTATGCGAAATACTCGGGCCCCGGTGAAATCCATAAGGGTTTACGGTTGACCCAACCAAGACATCCCAAACGCTGACACGTCCCAAGGCGATCCCTATGCGATCAAGTTTCGTTGCCAACCCTCAACGAGATCTTTGCAACTGAAACCCAGTAACACCCACCTGCCAGTAAGCCACCCCAAAACTAGAAACAGCACCAAGCTCTTGAACACTTGTCGAGACTGAAGCCGCAACCTGCTACTGCTGGGAACTGGATGACCAAAGTAGGCAAATGCATATCGTGAGGTGCAGTATACCAAAGGTGTATATAAGGGCTAGAATGTTACACTGTTCTTTGTTCTTGAACCATATGGGTTGTTCTCAAAATTCTGGGCGCCTTTTGGGCATATATCATATTACGGCACCTAATATCTAGGGGTACCGGGAACTACCCATGTGCATAGAAGTTTATCACAGCTAGCGGCCGCTGCGTGCCGCCTTCCGAGATCTGCTCGGTAATTTAGGGTCCCTTCTGTACATTTCCAGCATACTCTAATCAGGACTATGACCCACGACCACCCAAAGGGATGGCGACTTTTTGGTTACCTTGAATCCTAATTTGTGTATTCTACATAATTCTCCAGAAGCTAATGAACGCGGAGGCCCCTAACTTTCGGGCTCTCCCCGCCATAGGAGCCCTGGACTAAAATCATAATACATTCCTTGCCCCTGGACACCCTCTACATCCCCTTATAGGTCCTCCCCAACCTAACTTTAGTCCGTAGCTCATACCTCCGTATTGGACTTCCCGAGCCAAGACACAGTGGGCATCGCTGAGGACTCGATGGTTTGCTGCCTGGCTCTGCCCAGGGACTCCAAACGTGGAACCGTTTGGGGTTCAGAGGCGTAGGGCGCAATACATAACGACAAATAGAGGAGCCTAGTATAGCCTAGTGACCTAGTGTTATTCTGTGCTATTTCACAACCCCGCTGGAAACATCAACGCTAGAGGCCTCCCCAATATATGTTGAGGCTCTGCCTCCGAGTTGCCAAAAATAATGGGAGCATTTCTGCGGGAGCCCCTATCCAAAGGATTAACATGTACTGGGGTCTATGTTGGGCCCCCTATTTGTAGAAACCTCCACCTTACAGAATGGTGCAATGTGTCACGGATGCAGCTATGCGTTGCACCGTGGCTGTGGCACGGGATTTAAGGTCATCTCGGATGTCTCGGGCCATTTCTGCGTGTTCACGCGCTCGTCAGATGTCAAATAAACGTCTCATGTTCGGCAGGCTTGGTGTTGCGGCATGTCAGGGGGCACTGTGACTGTTGGCACACGCGGAGAGGTTTTTCGCACTTTGTGCACAATATCTGACCACGACAAGAGTCCAATGCCTGTGACTGTCCAGCCTTGGCGTCATCAAATATGTTCGATGCACGGGCTCTGGAGGAAAAGCTGCCGGATAGCGGGATCGAGTAACGTTTGCTGAGAGGTGTGGCTTTGTGCCCTGTCTTTTGTCAGTCCCACTTTGTTCAAATCCAGCCAGGAAGTGTGCTCGCTGCACGAAGCTGCGACATGGACTCACGCGAGTGCAGCTTTTTCCGGCTCAGCGCATGAAGACGTTCTGCGCATGCAATTGCCCGGTGGCAATTCGCGCATGTTCCCTGCCTTCATCCGGCAGGCGTAATGCTCTGAAACGATCACTTGCGCATCCTGACACCGCATCCGATACTGGAGTTGCAGTACGAAGTCGAAGTAGTTCAAAGCGTGCTCCAGCAATCAGACACCCAAACCACTACGTGCTGTCTGGGAGGGATGGGGTGCCGCACGTCAAAGCTGGTGGCGTCGCAGATCATCCTACTGGTGCCGTTTTGTCAAGCATAAAAGGTCAAAGTTCAAGCCTCAGTGTAGTAGGAGCTGAGCGAATCTGAAGAAGCCCAAAAAGAAGCCAGAGATGACATCATCTACCATGCCAAGGGAGGTTACCGAATACTGGCGTGAAGTGCACTCTCAGTAGTGTAGCCCATGGTTTTTTGTACAGACTGGCCTTCAGTTTCAAGCTACAATTCTTAGGCTCAAGTAATAAAGATTGCGACAGGACTTGCAGGTTCAGGCCTGGTGACTACCTATACCTGGGCTTACCTTGGGCCTATACCCTAGAGGTATTGAACCCCTTGAACCTTGAATGAGGCCTGAAGAAGTGCATGCACAAGTGAGAGTCAAGGGAGCCGCCACATTGAAACAGTGAGTCAGCATCAAAACCTCACGAGAAAGGCTCATCTCAACAGTTGCCTCAGGAAGCGCAGCAGCAGCTTGTTTAGATACTGGTGGAATGCCTAACCCCCTAGATGCCAGCAAGGTGGTGCAAAGTAGCCCACCGAAGCGCATTCAGGTCGTTGGGCCTTGATAGCGAAACCACTCCAATTCCAAAATCAAACAGCCAAACCTAACCTCCAAAACGGCAAGCCCCTAAACCCAAAAACTCGAAACCTTAAACCCTGAACCGGAAACCCTCAGCCTCAAACCTGAAGCTCTCAATCCGTAAGCCCTAATCCCTCAAAACCCAAACCATTGAAACACCTGTACAGACATTCAGGGTCAAAATACCAAAATGGTGTCTACTATGACCCCTACTATCAAAGCATCTGATGAGGCCGTAACTCCTTGAAGCCCTGAACATAACACTCCAAAACGCCTAAATTCTCAAGCCCTCATCTTAAACTCCAACCTCAAACTCCAAATCCCGTAAACTTCAACCCTTAGAGCCCTAAACTCTGAAGCCCTAACCCTGAAACCTCAAACTCTGACCTTACCTGCGTCTAAAGCCTTTAGCCCTACAAGCCCATCTGAGCCACAGTCTAAACTCCTAGTATCCCGCTTTGGTAACCCTATAATACTCCCCTACATAGTCCCGTATATAACCCCCTTTAGGGAGTTTAGACCCTAAACCCTAAACCTTAAACCCTAAATCCTAACCCTCAATCCTAAACCCTATATTACCCTATATAATCCCCTATATATATCCCCCCTTCGCGGAGCTTAGATTACAGCCCATCTGACGAGGCCCTGGCGGCTCGTCAGGATTGACAGCAAGCCTTGGCGAGGTCCAGGATCTCTACGAACGCTTTAAGGCTGTATTAGGGTTGAGGCTTTAGGCTTGGGGCTTTGGGGTTGGGGGTTTAGGCTTGAGGCTTTAGGGTTGAGGGTTCAGGGTTGAGGGTTTAGGGTTGAGGGTTAGGTTTTGGGGTCCTCCATTGTCGACTTCCTGTTGGTCAGTAGGAAGTGAGAGGGTGGATTGTAGGTACTGTCATGACGAGCTAGGTATAGGAGAGGTGTTTACTCGCCACCAATGAGCAAACAGTCAGAATCAGAACAACATTCAAAAGTTCTACCACCTGTATATAGTGCGAAGAATTCATGATCTCAATCACATCCGGGTCCATATGCATTCCTGCTACACAACTGGTAGCGGGGGGGACCACCCAATCCAAATCCTACCACCCCAAGCCCCGAGTCCAAAGCCCGTAACCCTAAATCCTAAACCCTACACCTTCAGACCTAAATCCATTAACCTAAAACCCCCAACCCTGAACCCTAAATCCTTAACCTGAAAACCCTCAACCCTGAAACCTAAATCCGTAACCCTGAAACCCTCAGCCCTAAATTAAATCCTGGATCCTAAAACCCTCAACCCTAAAACCTAAATCCGTAATAAAACCCTCAGCCCTATATTAAATCTCGAATCCTTAAACCCTCAACCCTGAGTATCAAAGCAAAGCTAAAGGCTAGCCGAGAAGCCATTCTTCCGGACGCGGAGGCGCCTTTGGGATCCTCAGAATCCGTGAAGGGTTTAGGTTGTAGGGTTGAGGGCTGAGGATTTAGGGCTGAGGGTGTGCAGCATCCGCTTGAATTTTCTGAGGTTGGGTTTTAGTACATGTCAATACAACAGGTGACCAGCACTGTTGTTTGTTGAAGGCTTCGGGGGTTTAGGGATCAAGGTTCAGGCTGTGCCCCAAAATCCACTTAGGGTTTGGAAGGTTCAGAGCAAGGGATTGAAGGGATTGGCTTAGCGACTCAGGGCTCTAGATCAGGATGTGCTCCAACGTACTGACATGTCATCCAAATGTTGAGGGTTGGGAACAAACACCACCACTGGTAGTGGGTAGTTGCGATATTCTGAGGTGTTGGAGATTTTTATGCTTGTCTTACTGTTGCCTGGCAGAGACCGAACAATAAAACGTAGGGATGGTAATGTATAAGGGAATATCTGAGAAACACACAGTACTGTAGGGGTCCACTCAAATCCATTTCCAACGAACCGCCGGAAAGCTGCATAGGGAACGGACGACGGGTGTCTATGGCTGCTCGCTGTTTGAATCGTACCTTTTCAAGGATGTCAGCATTGAGAACGTGTTGCCCCCCAGCATTCCACCGCTAAGCTCAGCTACCTTACGAACGCTCAGAACCTAAGGACGACCAGGCCCCGAGCCAGAGAGTCCATGTGTGTGAGCCCCCTGGAAGTCTCTGTGGTGTTCTCAACAAGTACCTTGCTTGGACAGCTAAGCAAGATTCCTAAATCTTAAATGGTAGGCCGCGTGCAACAAAAGACATGAAAGACAATCCCAAATCCTTACGAATGGATAAGCGATACATCCTTACAACTTTAGCAGCACGTAAGCCCTGAGCTTACTCATGCTTGCTTGGGACTGGAATGCATTGGGCTGGGCAAGGCGCAGGGTTTAGGGTTTTACGGTACCAATTACATATCACAGGGGATGTTTATGATTAGAGCGAGGGGATTAATCCCTGGTTCTAATCACTCTCTCCCACTCCTTAATGCCGTGCTACCCAATCGGTAAACAGCTAGGTCCGTCAATCACAAACCCCCCAAACCCTAAATCTTCAACCCTCAACCCCAAACTCCTAAAATCCTGAAGCCCCGGGCCCCTTCCCCCCGAAACCCTAAACCCCCGAGCTTTCCATAAGCCCTTTCTGGTAGTCCCTACCTCGCAGGACCCAATATAGATCCCGGGAATCTATAGTTCTTATTAATGGAACACCAAAAATGTACCCCTATTTTTGGGGGACCTCCAGATATAGCCCTTACGCAGCATCCTAAACCATAAACCCTAGACCCTAAACCCTAAACCCTAGACCCTAAACCCTTTACGTGTGCCCTAAATCCTCAGGCACGCTTCGGGGGTGGAGCCAGGCTTGGCTCCTGTCGAAGCTCTCGGATCCTGGAGTTTTAAGAATTTAAGGCTTAGGGTTTAGGGTTAAGGGTTTTAGGGTGTTGGGGTTATGTAGGGTTTTAGGATTTAGGGGTTAGGTAGGATTTTGGGGTTTTAAATTTTACGTGTGTGGGGTCCTGGGCGCTCATCCCGGGCAGCGGGGGGGGAGGGATAGGTCGGAGGTCCTCACCATGGCCCCCAACTAAATTTAGGTTGGGGGGGACCTATAGGGGATATATAGGGGGCCATAGGGGGACCTGTTTGAGGGATATGCTACAACCTTAGTCCAGGGCTCATATCGGGCCGCTTCCTGCTTCCTGGGCCCCTCACTAAATGTTATTGATTTTCCCCTCCCGCTTGGGCTTGTGGGGCTCTATAGTATAACGCGTAATTATATAAGGATTGCAGGATCACGGACCCGAACGTTGGGATATGTGAGGTTTAGGGTTTAGGGCTGCGGGCTTACGATTTCGAGGTGAGTGCTTCTATACAACAAGCCCAGGAAACTCCCTAATCTGGGAACTGTACGAACTGTCTACGAGTCCTCCAAGGATCAGGTGAGAGATCATAAAGATGGCGCAGCAGAAAGCGTGCAAGTGGCCTTTTTTGCTGCCCGTAACCCATATAGCATATCTACCTCGAAGCCGCTCTATGATTACAACACATTCGCTAGAAGCTGAGATTTGCCAAATAGCGTTGCCTGTAAAGCAGGTCCCTCAGCCCAAAGACAGAATTGTTTGTGTATCTTGGTTAGCACCCAGGAAGAGCAACCCAGTATCGGTGACTCTTCTTGAAGTGTTCTGTCTGCTAGATTTGTCCAAACCAAGAAGCCATCATGCCATGAAAGGAAATCTTCAGCTCTACCGGCACCGCTTCGTCAAAATCACGAACCATCTGAAATGAGACGTCAATATGTTGCATGACTTTCTATAGCCCCTATGCTCCCAAGCGACCTGGCCACAAACCACCAACTGCCAACCAAGGAACGCCGGAGGTGGTTTCTTTGCCGGTAAAGGAGCTGGTGAAGGCTGCGGAACCTTAAGTACCAAGACCCTCTGAGGACCCCTAGTTGGGGTTATAAGGCCCATAATATGGGATATTCATGCCATACAAGAGCGTACTTCGTTCTACAGACATTAGGTCAAGAACGCCCATATTAGAATCAAGCTGGCGAAAATCAGACACCGTATCCACATAGACATGCTGGACTCATGCGGGTTCAGGCCATACCCAGATCTCCCCAATCCCCATACCAATGACCTATATGCACGTTATTTTGAAGTTCAGGCAGCCATTTCAGGCATTTGGGAAGTCAGGGTAAACCCTCAAGTTTAAACCCCAAATCCATCGCAGGCCTGGGAGCTGGTGCCGGCTTTACCGCGGGCTGCGGAGGCTGCGGCTGTGGGACCTGCAAAGCAGGAGCTTGCACGGCTCGAGCTTTGGCTTCCCAGTGCTCGATGTACTTCCATCCATTCCTTGGCTTCAGAGTCACCCAGAGAGCCCAATACCACTTAATTAAGGATTATTCCTTAAATCATATTAAGGATCTTAATACCGTTTAGGGTATATTCCTTAATTAAGTCATATTAGGTCTCTGGGTACTGGGTTTAGGGTGTAGGATCAGTCCCAGATTCCTGGAAGGATCTAACAAATCGATTAGGGCTCAGGGTTTAAGGTTCCTACAAATTACCTGATACTAGTAATGTGTACTAAGCTGGGAGGTCTGCTTCCTAGATCCTTCCAGCGGTCTGGGTTCAGGGTTCCTGGGGGTCTGGTACCCAGGATTTATTCCAAGGCTAACCTTCTGGTTTCTATTGGGTTTGCCTTTTTCCCGAACTTGTTCAAGGCCACCCTCCGGACGCGTAAGTTTAGTAGTCCCCTTCAGTAGGTAGAATATGGATTTGGGTATGGTATACCAAGATCCCCATGTACCCCATATTCTTTCTACTTAAGGGGGACTATACCCTAAACCCTACACCCTAAATAGTAGTTTCCGTTTTCTTTTCCATCATCCCAATATAACCCCAACATAACCCCTATCTACTTAAGCGGCACTATAAGGGCGGTGGCCGAGATCTGGGCTTCCGGAAGAGCTTTTGAGGCTGGCCATTTCATGATGGGTTCAAAGCCCCTAAGCTGACTGTAGGATATAATCCCTATAAGGGTTTCCCATAATTAGGGGTACCCTTTTGGGGCTTCCCATAATGAGGATTATCATATATTGGAGCTTATAACTGGGTACCCCTATTTTTGGGAAACTACCATATAATCATATAGTCCCTGTACAATGCATTCCTCCTTTCCCCTACCTACCCCTAGTATAAGACAAGTAAACGCATTCAGGACGATTGTCTATCTAAAGCACGATTTGCGGTGAAGTCGCCATAATTGGCCCAGCTGAGGTCAAGTTAGTCAGGGTGTCACTTTAAATTTGGACCCTCACCCGCTTCGCTTGCTGGTGCTTAGTAGGGAATAAGGAAAAGATTGTGTATAATTGGGGTTCATATAGGGAGTAAATTCGCTCATTCCCTACTACTGTATTACAGGAACCCCCTGAAAAGGGATCCTTCAATTCCGGACATCTTCAAACCAAGTTCTTGGTAATATACAAGGAGTTTACGAATCCATCCCTGCAAATGCTACCAGCGCTTGCAGTCCACGGCCCTGGGGCACCAGTACTGTACGGTGCTTGACTTTGATTACATAACCCCAGAGTCGAATGGAACAAGTATATTCACGCCCTGCCCGTGCATCAGCTTTCTCAAAGTTCATGCCTCTTCTCACACCCCAAGATGACAGGGCGCTCAACGTACAGACCCAACAAGACACCCCAGATTTCGGGAAGCACCTTGTTTATGTCTACAAGGTGTCCATATGATCTTGATTCCGAATCCAAACCTTTCTCTAGCCACTATTATCCTCAAAAGCAGGACACACATTTTTGCACCTGATTTCTGCTAAGCAACGATTCGCAGGAGTCAATGAATTTCCTCGGGCATGAAAGCTTTCAAAGGGGGAGGGCTCAGAAACCCCGGGGGCATACGGGGATTATGAGGGACCGATATGAAGATTTGGATCCTTTGAGGGGGTTGTATGACTGGGTTGCGGTTAAGGAACTTAAATTAAGTTACTATATTGGGGAAACCCTATTATTTACTATATATACCCATTATGGTAACTTAATGTAATTAAGTTCCTTAACAGGAACCCAGATGAGGATTGCTTTGAGTAACGTCTCCATCACTCCCACCTTCATCTGAATCATACTAGGTGGGTATGCAGCAGCAGACCGGCGCGATCCAGAACAGAAGTGTAAGGGACTATGGAAGACGTTGTAGGCTCCGTCTTCCTTGCTGGGATCACCTCATTTCAAAAAGCAATTTCCTGAGAAAATCTACTACAGTCTCACACCAAGATCCAAACCCAAATCCTGCACTCATCACCCGAACCCTGAACCTGCACCTTAAACCTTGCACCTGCACCCTCAACTGTAAACCCCAAACCCTGAACCCTACCTTGACAGTCCAATCTAGTATGTTTTTCATAATCCGAAGGACAAGACTAAATCCCGAAAAGGAACTACATTGCAGGGTCCCTACACCTCAAGCCAAAAGACCTTAAGCCCTACACCTGGTAGTTTCCCTAAATAGGGTTGAGGGTTTAGGGGACCCTAATGCAAACCCCCAACTGCTATAATCCTTGATTGATACCCCCAAAATGGTACCCTCAACTGCAAAAACTCGAAGCCCTAAACGCTAAACCTTTGCACAAGCCAAGAGACTCAAAGCGACCCCAGGCAACCGAGCCAGGTGGATTCTGGAAGCGTTCGATCCTAGGCTTTCGGAATTAGGGTTTATTGCTTAGGGTATGGTCTAGTTGGAGAGTTTATGTGGCGGTCATATATATATATATATTAGGGCTTCCTGCAACAGTAACTCTTTACGCTTTGTTGGGAGCAGAAACACCGCTATTTGGTGGAGAAAAACACTGCTATTTTGCGGAGGAAACGCTGCTATTTCGGGGAGGAAAAACTGCTATCTTGGGGAGAAAAACACCGCTATTTTGGGAAGGAAACGCTGCTATTTTGGGGAGGAAACGCTGATATTTTGGAGAAAAACACTGCGATTTTGGGGAGGAAACACTGGTATTTTGGGATGGAAACACTGCTATTTTGATCAGAAAAACACTGTTATTTTGGGTAGGAATAACCGCTATTTTGGGGAGGAGTAGCCGCTATTTTCTAAGAAGAAGTCCCACTATTTGGGGGTAGAAATCATCTCCGTCTAGGGTAAGAATGCCTACCGATTGGGGCAAGGATAATCATCATCTCCGGGATGGTTTTGGGGCCACGATTGCATCATTGCCATCCTAGTTATCAACAATCACCTTGTTGGGGTCCAATACGCAAACTATGTCCACTATTTCATGAGCCCACGGGCCATGAGAAACGTTTGGGCTACGTGTACATCTAAGGACTATAGAGCCCCTTCACAATGACAGCTGCTTCTTATTCCACAACCAACAAAATCCAGATCTTACTGGGCCTAGCCGTAGCCGGTTAACGCTCAAAAAATACCGTTTTGTTCCCAAGCAATACCGATGTTTCCAAAAAGAGCTGCCTTTTCATCAAAAACATAACCGGTTTTTCTCCCAAAATGGTTGCGTTCAGAAATAGCAATTCCGTGAGGAAAAAAACCAGCTATTTTTTCCAAAATAACGGTTTTTTCCACCGGAATTGTTGTTTTTCCTAGGAAAAACAGCAATTCCGGTGGAAACAACAATTATTTTGGAAAAAATGACTGTTTTTTTCCTCCCGGAATTGCATTTTTTGTCAGAAAAAACGCAACAATTTTGTGAGACAAAACCGGATTTTTTTTGTGAAAAGGCAGCCTTTTTTTGAAAATACCGGTATTTTGGGAAGAAAATCGCCGATGGAACATTGACCCCAAGGTATGTAGCCTGATGTGATCTAAGGCACAATGTCAATGTTTGCTCGGCCCCATGACACATTGTCTACCCTGGTGACTGCTCGTACTTCTTCTACCCTGAGGCCCAAGCTAACAGTTCTTCTGCTTCGTTACCGCAACGATTGGTTCTTTCAAGCTGTTCCCCCCGTAATAACAAGACTTAGCACCCGAACTGCCCGGAAATGTAGATCTGTTTTACGTTGATTGCTGGTCGCTCTTGCCATCAAAATCAAGAACACGTCCCTAGAATGACTCTATTCTCTATGTTCGTGTCTTTTCTACCTCGGTTCCAGGCAATTTTATCGCCAGAATCGCAGCTATTTTTTCCCCGAAATCATAAGTACTCTACCCCAAAATAGCAACTATGTTTGCCCAACAATAGCAGCGATTCAGGCCCGAACTAGTAGCCACTTTGGTCCAAAATAACAAATTCTTTGCCCGAAACAGGAGCTAGTTTGGCCCCCAAATAACAGCTATTTTTGCACCAAATAGCAATTTTTTTTACCACAAAACAGCAACTATTTCCGGCAAAAATAACTGATTTTCTGTTCCTGTTCAGCTGCCTGTGCGATGCCAACCGCTGCCAGCACATACGGTCTAAAGAAGGCCCCTTATTTACTGTTGGAAGCAGCCCCTTATATATATATATATACGGGGTTATATACAGGGGCTCTATGCTGGGCTTTCTAAGGGGTTATATAAGGTTCATTTGTGGGGTCTTGGGCTTTATGGGGCTTCGGGCTCAGGGGCTCGGGGGCTTGACCGTTTAGGGTTGAGGGATTAGGGTTCAAGTTTAAGTTGTTTGGTCTTCAGGCTTGGAGTTTAGCCTCCTAAGGGTCTCCAGGGATTAGATCGGGGCATGTAGGGACATATAGGAAGTCTATAGGGCTTAGGGTCAAGGGTGGTTGACACGGAAACGCATAGAGCCCCTTTTGGGCCTCCATGTTAGGCGGGGGAGTGTGTGCCAATCCAGGGTCTCTAGTGTTGTGTGACTAAGAAGGTTGGGGGTTTTAGCTTTCAAGGGGTTGGGCTGCGTACAAAACTGAGGGCCTACGGTCTAGGGTTGTAATGGGGACCGGCTGGGTGTGCCACTGTCTTTGCATAAAGAAGTTGAATCGTTCATACATGCGAAAATTCTACGGGTACACGTCAATCTCTGAACTTTCAGCTCTAGTGCCTCGAAAATCAAGATCTATGCTCTCGACATTACAAACATACCCTCTCCTGCTAGCACACTACAGGTTTGCATTACAAGCGCAGTCACCTTCACAAGGCCTTCTTATGCGTGGTGGGGGCTGCATGCTAGTTTGAATATGATTTTTGGACTCGATGTGCCGCGTTTGTGGACTCCGCAGTTTCAGAAAACGAGGCTTGTGTGGGCTAATTTGTGGATGCATGGCTAGAGGCTAGAGTATGCCCATCTTACAGTAACCCAGTCGCGCATAGCAAACGTTCAATATTGCCGTAGCATCAGCAGTGGCTGCTATTGGGTCTTTTCCCCGGAAGGCCACAGCCAATTTTTTCCATCTTAGATGTGTTGAAGTTTCAGCTCCTGACCCCTGAAGCCATCATGTAAGGCGTCAGGGGGACCCTAACGCTAACCCTACCCTATAGCATGAATGCCTTGTGGCCAAAACCCCGGCTCCCAAAGCTAAGACTGAAAGCAGAAATCTCTATCCGCCCCGGAATCTCCCACGTAACATTCAAGTTTTGTCTGCATGTTGGGATTCTAGTCAGAAAATGAATTGAGGACCCGGGTCAGGGGGGGCTCAGTCAGTATGGTTACATCTCCACATCCCCCGGAAACCATATAGTAATCCCACTTATCCTCATTATTAACCTGCTTACCTAGTCCCCTGACCCTCTAACCGAAAACCCTAAATAATCTAGTACTTTCCATGTTCTTGCCCATTTACACGATGTAACCCTAAACCCTATGCGACCTCAAACCCAAAGCTGTTCCCTAAACCCTAAACCCTAAACCTGCTCAGAATCACCATTTGGCGCTGCGCGGGAGTGAGACCTTGGCTTGGGTTGGAACAGGAGCCCCTTTAAAAGGGATATAGGGTTTAGGGTTTAGGATTGGTATAGGGATTCTATAGGAAGTAGATGGGGAGTATGTAAGGGTTATATGGGGACAAAAAGGGCTTAGGGTTCAGGATTTAAGTTTTAGGATTTAACATCTGGGGTGCAGGGATGCAATGCCCTCATCATGGAAGATCAAAAGGAAAAATGGGAAATCGAATGGAGACTGATTTATGTAGGGCCAGCACATCAGGTATGTAGGGACTATGTAACGTACTGAATAATGAGCGACATCGTTTTGAGGCCTTCAGGTACTCTATACTATCATTATTCAAGGACTCTAGGACCAGGGACCGTAGCCTTGGCAAAATTCAGGTGTCTAACCCTGAACCCTAAACCGCACGACTCATCTGCCTTACAACCGACTTCTTTTTCGACTGGCGTGTGAGGAAGTTTTCTCGATGGTCGCGGCCGCGGCCATGCTTTGGTGAGAAGGCAAGACGCAGGATGGCCCCAACCTCCTGCAAAATCCCTTTCTGTTGCTTTTGGAGCCCCTGCCTGCAAGGACGAGCTCTTCGATGCGTTGGTTGCGGCTCAGCCACATGAACTTTTCCGAAGGCTACGCGTGTGTTTCAGACATCCACAACTTTGAGCTATACACCTTCATATGCACCGAAGAAGAAGGTGGGACACCCAAGTCCCCACGGCGTCACGTTCTGAAGAATAACTGCAACCCGAGAAGCCCAACCGTCCCCAGAATGCTCATGAATCAACACCCCCGGACACCCTGCACAAATCCCAATTAAAGAAGAAGAAGAAGAAGGGCCGTAACTTTGTGCAAGCCTACCTGTCTAAGCTTGGAGCAAAGGGTCTGGGAATAGAGAAATTTGCAATTGCCATATAAGGCTCATTTATTGCTCAAGTGATGGTATTCGGTTAAATGAGGTTTCTGTAGGTCTCCTAAGAGATTGGATCCGACTACTCGTTGGCTCGGTCAGTATAACGCGATAAAAGCCGGTACTTATGACCCAATTGTGGTGTTTTGCATGGGAGTTATTGCCCACTAGGCTGGCGCATCATACACATTCGGTGTTATTCTCCTTGTTCCTTTATTGCAGTACTGTAGCCAATCCCGCGTGACCTTCGTATACTATTATAGTACCATCATTCCCAAGGTTGAGGGTGCTTAGTCGGGTCATGCAGGATATCCACCGGAGGACCCAAATAAAAACAAGTCCAGGCCCATTGTCAAGACCTTTGATTGTAGACATGGTAGTTCCCCTAAATAGGGGACCCCAATATAGACCCCCAAAATACCATAGACCTTATGATGGGGGTCCCCAAGATCGTGCCCATTATCTTGCGAAACCCTAAACCCTAAACAGTGGCCAAGTAGCTCTCCATTCGGAGCATGACCTGGCGCCCAAATCCGAAAGGAAAGCTAATTAGGGTCTGCCAAATATGGAATCATTGGGGTAGGGTTTAAGGTTTAGAGTTTAAGGTGTGCATCAGTGGATGTGTGTGGAGTGCGCGCCTGTGCTTCAAATAGAGGGGCGTGCACCCCAGCGCGCTTGCGCAAGCTTCGTGGTCCCACCTCAATCACCCAAACCATTTTCATTTAGGGTTTAGGTTTCCTGCCCCCACAACTTCCCTAGCAAAGGGTCTTACCTTTTTCTCTTGTGTCCCTGTTCACCCAACCGGGCAGTGCAACATCCATTCCTGTGCAGGGTTGGGTTTTCAGGTCTCGGTGCCTATGCCAAATCATAGACTTTTTTTTGGATTCCATGCGCGCTGCAGTTCGCTTCCCGGCCGCTTGCAAAGGCAGCCTGCTGTTTGGGGTTGAGGACATCTTGCAGGAGGCTTCAAGGCCGACTTCAGTACTTGAAAAGCTCGAACAGCACTCTTCAGCGCGGCTTGCAAGCCATACGTCTGCGGTGATGCGGGGTTGTAATGTCATCGGAGATCCAGGCACGTCTTAAACATGAGGCTCTTGAGGTCCAAGTATACAGCTTAGTGGTGACATGCTTCAAACTAATGAGCACGGAGCCCTGAAAAAAGAAACCTAGAGTTTACAGAGGTTGTACCGATAGCAGCTGTATAGCAATGCAGAATGGTCTTTGGGGTTTCAGGTCGAGGGCTGAAGGTTTAAGGCGTTTGGCTTGATACGGTATAGTCCGCAAACTACGATTCTTTGTATAAGTATGGTATAGGGTGCCTTATGCTGGCCCCTATTTTACAATCCTACGAGCCAGGTCGTGGCCACCCAAGGCAAGTCAGCCTCAATAAGCAGATCATACTCAGAAGCTGCCCCCTCCTAAATTGGCGTCTCTCAAGGACTCGGGGGATATTGGATAAAAGGGAGTACAGCGGTCCCTCTCATGAGTCCTATAGGGGTTGATTTTGAAACTCCCAAGCCCTAAACAATCCCCATGATTGCTTGCAAGTGGCGGTAGCAGTTGACAGCCCCCACTTCGCGGCGAACTCTTCAGCCTTGCGCGCACCATGATTGCAAGCGTAGGGTTGAAACACCCGTGTCGCCTGGCATGAAGGACTTGGGAAGTTTCAGCTTTGGGTTAGTCTCAGCCCCTAAATCCTACACCCTGCAGCCCCTAAATCCTAAACCCCTAAGCACATTTGCTCAGGTTTGTGGAAGTTCGGAACTAATTTTGGCCATGAGCTTTCAAAGCAGAAGGAAACCTTCGCAACAAAACACCTTGTTTCTCGCATTCCCTAAAAAGACCTATAAATCCCCGCCCAGTGAATCCCTATTTATATCGTTGGGTAATGGAGGGCAGCAGATCCGGCGTATGGCTTGGATGGCCCCAAGCTTGCCCTAAAACGTTCGGGTAAACCGACAATGTGTCGGGACATGACTACTCATTGGCGCGGTTTAGGGTTTTGGGTTTTCGGGTGAGGGGGGGATGACGACTCGGCAGCGGGTACTTACCTGGAATCTCTGTTCACCTATAATAAAAACATGATTTTCATGGTTCGTTGGGGTTGCCCTTCGGTCGTGGGGGCTTGGCGACAAGCCTCACATGAGCTGCGGGTAGGGGTCTTGGGACTTTGGTTTGGGTTACCATGAAGCATGTGCGCACGCGTGAAGGGGTATCGTGGCGCGTGCTGGCGACAGTGAGGCACGCTTCTTGCTCCCACCGTTGGCAGGCACAGCCATGGGTCGAACTGTCGAAGCTTCACCCTAAGGTGGCATGCTGGCCTGACAAAGCACATACTGTGAGGATCTTGATGTGGAATCTCTAGATCTTGTCCTGAACCCTGAATTGCAACTCCTTGCAGCCCGAGGCCCTACGCTCCCGAAACCCTGGCCTGCACACGCTGGCCAGGGGGCCATTCGTAGCATACCTTGGGCTTGGGGTGCAGGCATATTGAGTTTTCGGAGCAGAACTAGATCAATATGTTACCCCAGCCCTGGCATCCCGACCCCACTTCCCTCCTGTCATACGTGATGTTGAAGCTCAAGTTGCCTCAGGAGAGGAAGAACCTTTAAAACTGGAATAACCTTGTGTGCAAGTGGGCTCGGCCTCAGGACGACTCATGAATCCAGCTTTTAACTGCCACTGAAGGTCACGTGCAACAATGTCAAAACCTTACAGAACCTCGAGATGCATCATGCCGCGAGTACACGAATAAGAAAGCAACCTTGCGACGCCATAGATGTCAACAATATAACAGCTGCGAGAATGGCGACTATGACCGCTCCGATCGCAGTGAATCCAGTGCGGCAATGTTGTCATGGTATAGAAACGCAATGACAATGACGATGCACAACAGGGACAATTTTGAGGTGCAATAGACGACAGCCACAACGGTGCAGATCGGGACGCGCACTTTCTCTATGACTGTGGCGCGTTTGCAAGCGTTCAAAGGCATGTTGGGTGAGGGGCTTGTAAACCGAGGAACGAGATGACATGCAGCACTTGCCAGGGATTAGTTGAGGCACCCCAGCAGTGTTAAGGGCTAGTTTGAGCATATCTGTGAGTGAGGCTTTGGGTTGAAATTTCTTTGCAGACATTTATACATGTAGCACAGATGTATTCAGCCGTGTGGCGGGCGCGGTCGCTGCTGTATCCCGTGCTTCTGAGCTCCTGTTGCCACTTTGGGCATCCCAGCAGATACGTGGAGGGCAGTAATCAGGGAAATTCATGTGGAGTATCCTCCTACACAGAGCCAAGGCAGAAGATCCCTGGCACATACCTTCAGACTGCCTTTCGAAGGACTTGCAGGATTTGAGATATGCGGGCGGGATACAAGTTGCGGGTATCGGGTCCCCGCCGCTAGACCACACTGACCCCCGGAGCCCAAGTAAATCCGAAAACCAAGACCCAAGGAGCTTTTAAATCTGTACGTGGTGGTTCCCCAAAATTAGGGGTACTTTTTGGGGATCCCCATAATAAGGACAATAATATATTGGGGTCTATATTGGGGTCCCCTTATTTGGGAAACTACCACGTGCAAGTCAAACGAACAGAGTACTGGGATTCAAGGGGAACCTGCGCCTAGAGTCAGGGCTCTAAGATCTCAGTCCACCAGTAACCACTTAAGCTCCTATTTTCACATATCAACAGCCGTGTGGGGGTTTTCAAGAATTGGAGGGGCTCCATCATAAGGATCAGTACTTTGGGGTCTACACTGGGGTCCCCACATTGATGGCGACTACCAAATAGATTTCCCAAGCAAGCATGACATCCGGATGGGAAGGTACAAAGCCCATCATTGCTTTGGAAAGGGTCTTGAATAGTTGTCACAAATGAGGAAAACGGGCACCCTCGTGGGAATGCTGTAATCATATGGTGCAAGGCTAGCTTAAAGTGAAAGAACTCTGGAGACAAATGGAGGCCTGCAGTGTCTGGGCAAATCTCGCAAATCAGGGAGGAATTCCAGCAGATCTTAATGAATCGTGCCCTTAGGGCGTAAACCATAGCATGTCTACTTTGAAAATTCGTTCTCAGCAGGCGATGCCCAATTAAGCATCGTTCTCAGCTTAGGAGTAGGCTAGAGAACACATGGCAACAGCCTAAACTTTGAGCCTGAACCCTAAATCCTAAAATGGTCTGTAGTGGATTACGGATGCCTTATCTTTTTGGGGATCTGACCTACGCAGGGGTTTCCAGAGGTTCGTGGCCCCCGTTTTGGGGGCTGCCTGCAAGAAGATAAGCCGGGCTCCTGAGCTTTCGTGCCCACATGCTCTGTAGGATGGACACCAAAGTATCGTTGACATCCACGGTCTGGCGATAGCTCTATGCCCCGCAATTTGATTTCGGCTTGGACCTAGGGACACGCGACATTAAAAAAACATAATCGCAAATCCCGTTCCTTAGACACCAAGGTTCGGACGTCTGTCCTAAAATATCTTGCGGTAGGATTATCTACTGCATACCGCCAGCCGGAGCCGCACTAAACCCTCAACCCTGACAAAAGGCCCCTGACTGTGACATCCTCTATCAGGTCCTTGGGACGCTCATTCTCGCCGGCTCTTGCTTTGCAACCTTAGAAAGCCCAGACAGCATGGAAACCCCAGGGGCTCTATAGGGGTAGACAGCCATGAGCCGTATCCATACGTGTAGGTAGATGTATGTATATGTCTATGTAGCTGTATGTACATATTCAAATAATAGACGTACGTGTGTGATTGAAATTAACCTTATTTCAATCAGCTTCAAGGTCAAGGCATCCCAAGTCTGGAAGGTTTGGGTTATCTTTAGGTTAATCCCTAAACTCTGGGTCTGGGTTATGTTTAGCTTTAGGGTTTTGTCTTTTGGGTCTTAGGGGCTTAGGGGTCCAGGGGTTGTGATTTCGCACAGCCACCATGTCCCCACTGAAGCCGACTGGAACTAAGGTTTAGAGTTTAGGATTTAGGGTTCTGATTGAATTTCAAAAGGCCCGGCTCAAGATTCAAGCTGCCAGGAAGAGTCTCTCTTACCGGGGGTTCGTAAGGAACAAGAGAATATATCATATAGGGATTTACGAGGAATATATTCCCTTATTCCCTACGAAGAACCAGTACCTTTGTGGAATCTCCACTTCAAAATCTTCGCTCCGGGCCCCGATAAAAAACGCAATCGGTTTCAATCGGGATCACAACTTCTGCATGTAACAGATTTTATTATCGAAGTCTCGAAGTCTCAACCTCAGAAAAGAGATACATGGTCACGACTACAGATAGACATGAGTCTACAAAGAGGTGCGCCTAAATCGAATCTTGAACTCTTCAACCACCTGATAAAGTTGGATACCTGGCCTGGGGTACAACATACATATCAGCGTATACATCTACAACTCTCTCTCTCTCGCTCTCCCCCTCTCTCTGTCTCTCTCTCTCTCTCTATAGATATACATATATGTATATATATATATACAAACAGATAGACAGATAGATAGATAGAGACATGCATGCGTACTTGGAAGGTTTCAAGCTTGTTGAAATGCTTCACACGGCCCCTTTGGGTGTTCCAGGTCAACACCCCCAAAGCTCCAAGTGTATAAGGTACGCATAAGGGGCCAGGCCGGATTTCTAGTATCCGCCGTATTCTGGGGGGAAAGCGCTTGTGAATTGCTAAGGTCTCCAGCGGTCTGAACGTGCAAATGTCCCAAACCTGAAGGGTTTTACCATGAACGCGTAACTCGATGCATCGGAAACAAAGACTGCGTCCTAAAACCAAGATTCTACACCTCCAAGCCTCCAAATCTCAAGTGGAACCCCATCTATCCCATAATCGCAGATCACCCTTCTGCACCTATTTAAAGAAGTGCCCCAATGTACTTGCAGAAGCAAGCAGCCGCTGGTCTTGCTCCGATGGGAGTTGGCGCGCTGGGCTTGTATGTGACTGGCTTGGCAATGGCATTGCTCGGGGCACCTAGGAAGCAAAATCCCGCCTAAAAGGAACTCCAATCCCCATATCGCCCAATACTGAATAGCTCCCCTAGTGAATAATTACGTAATACCTGGAATTCTTATTGTCCACAGGCTGGAGGGAGGGGAGTAGGCTGCAGTTGGACTATCGAAGGCTGCTGCAAATACTTGAAGAGGTGCTATCAGTGCTATCAGGCTGCAATTGATTGGGGGCGAGTTGTATTCACTGCTGCCATAAGTTGAAGGGTGCTATCAGGCTGCAATTGAACGAGGCTGAATTCTATTCGTGCCGTTCTTGTACTCAAGTTATTTAGGTGATTAAGTTCAGCTACTTGTATCATCCCCTACTTATAACATGCCACTCTCCGTTTACAGGTCCCCGTTTACAGTTTCCTCGCACCTGCGATGCGTTTGGCACACGGTTCTGCACATGCCAGGGTTCAGATGAAAGGGTGGGCTCCTACCGTAGGCTTTGTGTAAACCCAGAACCCAGACCTCTAAAATCCTGAACCCTAAACCCTAAACCCAAATCCAAATCTCTGAGCCCCACGCCTTAAACACCAAACCCGAGGCTCTAAACCCTGAACCCAGATCCATACACCCAAAACAAACACTCGACCCTGAAACTTGCCTAGTTTAAGTCAACATAATGTATATATATATATATCTGTATGTATATATAGATATAATATGTAAGAAGGTTTCTCCAATATAGTAACTTAATCTAACTGAACTCTAAACACTCAACCTGAAACGGTTTAGGGTTCGGGGTTTCAAGGTTTCGGGGCTTCGCGTCTCCCGGCAAACAGGCTATGGCCCAACAATATTAGAGCTCATAACTCTATTGGGAAATAAGGTATATACTCTCTACATAATTCCTATCTACTATATACTATTTTCCCATATTCCCTACTAGGAACCAGTAAGATAAAGCCCTCGGCAAGCCCACTTTCCATCGAAGTCCCTGCATTTACATGCTTAACCTACTTTCTAAAGGAGGATGGTGAACATGAACGCTTGGCCTACGAAAGTAAAAACAACGTTGTTGTTCGCTAGGGGGCGTTCTTTTGTTTGGGGGTTTTAAGCGGAAAGGGCTTCAGTCTTCACAGATGACAATTGGAGCCGCAGGTTTGGACTGTACTCCACACGGTTCACATGCTGCATTCGGGGACCAAGCTTGCAAGTCTAGTGGGGTGGCATTCGTATTTGGATTGGACCACTCTTCTCATCTCAGACTCTACATCAGCAAGCTTGTGTTCCTAATGCTTGCGCTTCTCTTTGCACATGTCTCCGCTCACAGCACCCAAGACTCACAAAGTCTGAAGTTCAACTCAGAACCCTAACCACTCCAATCTTTGCCGCTCACATAGCACTGCCAATCTGCTAGCCTCAGAGCTTATCCTCAACCCCCTCAACCTTCAAGCCCGAACCCCAGAACCCTGAAAACTTGTACAACCCAAAACTGGCAACCCCCAGTGCAAATGAGGCTGAGGTCTCGATGTCCTTTGAAGTCTTATTGAAAAAAATAGTCTGCGAAACCCACAAGTGAGTGATGTTTTTTTTGGTGGTTAAACCAGTAAGATAATATTCCTTATGCCAAATACTATACCCCAAAAGGAAGATATACTCTGACTCTATATTGGGTACCATAGTATCCCCAAATAAAAATTTCAAGAGCTATAATATAATAACCCCTAAATAATCCCAGCTTCCATTTCATTTTCCATTTTCTTTTCCATTTGATTCCCCATTATTGGGTAATGGGTACCATAATATCCCCAAATAAAATACTACTCAAGTGAGGACTACATAATCCGTAGCCCAAACGCTCGTATTTGGAGCTGAGGGCTGTGTGTTGGGCGCCGGCTTCCTTCTTCAGTTTGGGTTAGTGTTATCTAGGGGACTATAGTAGGGTTATATAGGGATAATGGAAAAGAAAATGGAAACTACTAATTAGGGTTTAGGGTTTAGGGTATAGTCTCCCCCGTAAGTAGATAGAATATGGCTGTGGGTATATTGTAATTAGATCCCCATATACCCCACATTCTATCTACTTAAGGGGGACTATAAAAGAAACTTCCGAATGGGTGAGAAATTGCTTGGGGCTCCAGGCTGTGTTCCAAGGATAAAATCGGTCATGGGGCTCAGGTTTTGCAGGGCGCGATAATGGATGCCGGATGTGGACATGGGGGTCTGTTGTTCAATGCCTGACATTCTGAATTGGACTAATTTAGGAGGAACCCCCACCCTGTAATAGTTGTATAGTAGAATTTAAGAGGACCCAAATACAATCCTTGTTACCCCTTATACTCAGTATTTACTATCATTAAATAGCCTTGTTTGGGCGGTTGAAGCAAATCACGCTGGGTTTTCTTCTGGAAAATTCGACAACGAAGGGAGGATACAATCTCACGCAGCTATACACTGGGGGGCCACAGTACCTCCTACCTCAAACTCTCATCTCACCCACATATGAGCTGTAGTCAAAACTCAGACCAGGCCTGATATATGTGTAGCACACCATAGTGGCACCACACAGAGAAATTGCAATCGTGGGGGCTATGGTTGGGCCGTAGTTATCGGAGGAATGGAATGCCAATCTAGGTAGCCCCGACATAACCCCAGTGTCCATGTCAAGTTGCACTTTTTTTTGTGATAGAGTGGATCATGCATTTGGGTCCGTTAGTTCAAGCCAAGGGACCCGCGCCACAAAATGGCTGAATGGTGGGGGCTTCTTGTGAACTTTAGCTTCAGGATGTAGCGTGTCTCAAAGTCGCAGGCAAGTGAAGTGCTCAGGATATATGACGCCCAGGAGTGGCAATGTTAAAACCTCCTCAACAACAACCTTCATGAAAGCCCTAAACCCTAACCCCTGAAGCCATAAGACCTCATGGCAGGGGCAAAAATGGGAACTTCAATTTTCAGAGGAAGCCTCTCTGCAGGGTTCTCAGTAACCCCTCAAATCCTACTTTGTGGGACCCTGGGGTTACTGCTGGGTTAGGTGTGGGGTTATAATGGGTTTGCTGTACTAAGCGGATAGACTAAATGACATAACTTCAGGATGCCCCCAAGTGAGCCAATAAGGCCATAACAATGTAGTGGCTTTCATTTTCTTCTACATCCCCTATATACACCTAAATAACCCTAAACCCTAACCCCCAAACCCTAATCCCTAAAGCCTCCAAGGACACCCTGAACCCTCAAAGTGAGCACTACTTAGAGGTTCATCGTGGTTATAACCACTTCCGTACATACAACCGAAATAGGAGCGCTCCACGTGCCTTCACATGTAGCAAGTATAACTGGGTTACAGTTACCCTGAGCCTCCAAATAAACCCCGAACCATCAGTAGAATTGCAGCACCCTCGAGCGTGAGGGCACTCTGAGGAGGCAGCCTACTAGTCACAACTCAGAGAGCCCAATATGGCTTTATTAAGGAACATACCCTAAATTATACTAGGATCCCTGATATGATAAATCAAGGGGTCCCGGGCTCCATGGGAAGTTTGGGGTTTCAAGGCGGCGTTCAGGGCTCAGAGCTTGGGGCTTAAACCCTAAATCCTTATACACTCCAAATACGCCATTTGGAGCAATGGTGCCCAATCTCATGCAAAGATTCTGAAACGGAAACTTAGGGGGCTAGCAAAACTCGGTGAATCTCCCATATCATCTTGGAGGTTTAAGTGTTAGTACTCCAAAAGCGGCCCTCTTGTGCTAGCTTCGCTGCTCAAATCCTGACATAGTCCCTACCAAGGTTAACCCCTAACCCAAAACCCTAAACTCTACACCCTACACTTCTTGTCCGAAGGGGCCTGGGTCTTTCCTTGCTTGACACGGCCACGCTCCGTGGAGGCTCCGGATCAGGTGGAGTCTGAACAGGACAGGCTCCCGTAGACTAAAACAACAGGCTTTAGGGTTTAGGGTTTAGGGGTTAGGGTTTAGGGTTTAGGGTTTAGGATATATTGGGGTTATATTACCCCAATAATGGAGAATCAAATGAAAAAGAAAATGGAAAATGAAATGGAAACTGGGATCCACGTTCACAAGGACAGTAGTCATTTTGGACCGGTTTGAGGTTCCATGCTAGTCTGCGGGAGGGTACCAGTTGTGGAGGGCTTAAGGGTTGAAGGAGGGACTGTACGTTAGTAGGATTGTGAAAGATCACGTGGAGGTCGTGCTTGTTTAGGGGTTCCACCTGCAAGGAAGGGCTGTAGGATTCGAGGGCTTGGGGATCAGCAGCGGTTTCTAAAATCTGTTGGTCGCTCCGTTTGAAACGCTTGTGCTGACCTGGTTCTGGGGGCTCCCACGCAGAGGCCACCTCAAGGTAGTGGAGCACTGACTACAAGCATACGGTTACATATCATGGACCTTGTGAGGGAGATCCTGGACTTAAGATTTTGTGATTTAGTTTTAAGGTGTTGGAGCTGCTTAGGACTGCGACTGAAGCTTCTGGGGGCCAATCTCTAAACCCTAAGCCCTTAAAAACCCTAAACCCTAAACACATAAACCCCTTAAAACCCTAAGCCCTTAAAACCCTAAACCCTTAAAATCCCTAAACCCTTAAAACCCTAAACCCACCCATGAAAGGACCCAAAGGAGCAGGCCAGCCTCGAAAATGCAGGTCTCCAAGTGGTCGGAAAGATACCGGTGCTCACCTGTCAGGGTGAGGGAATACATTATAGTATATGGGTGGTTGTCAAAATTATGGTCCCTTTTTGGACCCCTATTATAATACGGCACCTAATAATTTTGACAACCACCCATTTGGTAGTGTATGATAGTACATAATTCCACATTGGTAGTGTATTATGGTATATTATTGTATGTGGTAGTGTGGGATAGTATATTATTGTACATGGGTAGTGTGGGATAGTATATTATTCTACATTGGTTGCGTATGATAATATATGATTCTACATTGGTAGTGTATTATAGTATATTGTAGTACACTATACTAGATTAAAGTAGATAGTCGTATATTCTCGGTGGCTTAGTGTTTAATTTTGGATTTAGGCTGTGCAGTCTTTTTCTTCGACCGCCATGTGTCACCGATACTGCATTGGAATATCTTCAAAGTGTCAGCAGAGCGCGTAGACGCAGCTGGCAGCCGCGTGGGGCTTGTTTAGAATGCCTAGGCTTTCGGGTTACTGTGAACCAGAGTTTGGGCTCATGTTGTTCTACTCTTTCAGGTAGGAGTTTTTGTTGCAATGTCAAGTTTCGACAAACCCGCCTGCAGCAAACGAATTCTTGCATCCGGGAGGATCAGGTGTTCTGTTTTTTCAAGTGTACCGTTTAGATCTTAGTGGTTCGGGATATGGGGTCTTCCCAGCCACATTTGAAGTCTGGGGCACGGGGTAGAAGATCCTTGAAGCCAAGGAATGGAATAGAGTTGAAAAACATGGCAACCCAAACATTGAAGAAGTCATGCCCATCGCACCCCAGGCATATACCGAACAGGAACATCCACAGGGTATAGAAGCACCCACGCCCTAGCGACACGCCAGCAGAACCCTAAATCGGCAAAGCTGTAATGCTTGAAAACAGAGGTGATTAAACCCCTTGTCACACAAAAAGCCCCAAACCCTTGACATTAACATCCAAAAGCCCAATTGTCTCTAAACCCTTACGCTTACACTCCTGTACCTGACACCTGAATATCCAAATCCTAGGCCTGGGTAGGATTCGGCTTCAGGGTTTAGTCGGACTTGGGGCGTGTGCGGAGTGTAGAATCGAGGGTCCGAGGGTCGAGCAGGTTCCTGAATCGGCCATCGATGATAACTAAGTAGTATTGCTGCGAGATCCTTATTGGGGTTTAGAAAAATTAGATAATAGTTACCTGGACCCCCCAAAGTATGTAGAACAATGGCTTTGTAGGCTGTGTTTGTTTTGGGTTCTCATCTTACCTACTTGTGGGATCCAGGTAGAAGTTTATTCCAACAATGAACTATTCTGAATGTAGTCTTGCGCGCCTCTCCACTTGCATCCCTTGGCTTCGTGTGGACAGCGCCTGGGACGAGCGTTACAATCCTCCTCCTGCAGGATTGGGATGGCGTTTAGCTTGTTGCGCATGGGGTTTAGGCTTCAGAGGGTTGCGCTTTGGAGCTACGGATTTGGTAGTTTCCCCACATAAGGACTCCCCATCGAGCAACAGATTTTGGGCTTCAGCCCTATCGAAAAGTGCAGGAACTTTGAGGCTCGAGGCGTCGGACAAAATTTAGGAGTTCAGGTTGTGAAGTTGAAGAGTTTAAGATTTTCTGCCAGGCTTCGAGGTGTGGGTCCAAAGTTTGTGGGTTCAGGGCTTTAGGCTTCGAAATTGAAGCATGAAAACCTGGGTTTACTGGTGCAGGAAATTCCTGGGAGGGTGGGAAAGCATCCCCGGCTTTGCGATGGTCTAAGGACCCCCAGGACAGAAGATCGGATCGAACACAAACAGTTCGCGTTTAGGGTGTGGGGTTTAGGGTTAAGCAGGCTCCAACCAACGGACGGTAGGAACGCTGGCAAGGGGAACAACACAAAGCATTGTCATGACGGTCATCGTGAGATTCACGATGCAAACTTGCAATGTCAACTTTTGTCAGGTTGGAACTACTTATATGAGGCATAGTCTAGATTCCTAGCACCCCCATGAATAAGTCCGATAATACTCCTCTATATAATCCCTGTGTATACCCCTTAAGGAATTTAAACTATAGCTCATATGGGCCCCTCGTATGAATCCTCAGCTGCTTCAGGAAGATTCTATATGTGCTGTAGGGATGCACAGTAAGGACACCAAAGCTCAGGGCCCGCACTTCTCACCTTAACCCCTAAACCCGAAACCTTTAGCCCTTAAACCCTTAAATCCAAAGGCGTGGATTTAGGGTTTAGGGTTTAGGGCTAGAAGCCTAAACCTCAAAACCTTTGCCTTAGAACCCTAAACCCCAAAACCTGCGCCTTAGAACCCTCTCGCAAACAATTTGAGCCAACGTCTAAACTCCTAGTTTCCCTCTTAAAAACCCCGATCCATAAACCCAAAACCCTGCGTAATCCTCTAAATCACCTCCCCTTGAAGGAGTTTAGACCCTAAACCCTAAATCCTCAATCCTTAACCCAAAACCCTATATAATCCGCTGAATAGCGCCCCCTTTAATGAGTTTAGACTCTAGGTCATGTAATTTCCCTCAGTCCCCTACATAACTCCTTTCAAGGAGTTCCGACCCTACACCCTATATACCCCCCCAAACCCTAAACTCTAAACCCTACCCTAAACCCCAAACCGTTTTCCTGCAGGCTTGCTTCATGAGGTCCACGCCCGCACACGAGGCCCGAAGGCAGAAACCCTAAACCCTAAACCCTGAACCCTGAACCCTAAACCTTTACCTAAACCCCAGAAGTATGTAAAATAGTAGCCCTAAACCCAGAATAACCGCCATAAAGGCCATTATTTTACATACTTTTGGGGTCCAGGTAACCCTAAACCCTATAAGTCACTTAATTTATTCAGTCCTGGTGCCGAGCCCAGGAGCCTCTAAGGTAGAACTCCTTGGCCGGTCGCCCGGAGGAGTTACTAGGGTTTAGGGTTTATACGGCTTAGGGTTGAAGGTTTAGGGCTTAAGGTTTGGGGTTTAAGGTTCAGGGCTTAGGGTTTTATCACAAAAATTTAGGGTTTAAGGGTTTACCGAAGGCTCTGAGGATTCATATTTGAAAGAACTTGGCCCATCTTCCAGATAATATGAACTCTTTGGGGAATGTTGGGCCTTAGGGTTAGGGTGTCTCATAAGGGCGTACGATTAGCTTGGGTTTTTCTAGATCTCGTTTTGATAATCGACGTCATGCGGGCTTCACATTTGTGGTTACGGGAAATAGGCATTGAGGCAAGCATTGGAAATCTCTGATGACCGCATTAATTACAGGCAAGGTCTGTTAGTCTGCAACTGCTAAAAGCCTCTGCTTTGAAGTGGTAGACATTTCTCGAAATACCAACCTTTGTACATGCCGGCGGCTTGTTCAACGGTTTTATAGCGGAACTTTCCGAAGATAAAACTCCTGTATACTGCGGCATGTGTTTCATCCAGGGACAAGCACAACTTCACATCCTGATTGCATCGAGTAAGTGTGCTTTGCTTGTATGTTCGGTTTTGAAACCTTGGCATCTCTTGGGGGGATTATGGCTATATTTGGGGGTATATGCCGGGGGATCCCAGGTTTTGGAAAGTCATGCATGTTTTCTAATATCAGGTCTCTCCCGAACTTGGGATCCCGATGAAGGGGGGTGTCTGCTGTCCTATTTACGACATTAAGGGGTATGGAAGATTATAGAAGTAAACAAAGACCAAGAAGTGTGATTAAACTAGTAAACACCTCCGAGCGATGTTACCTAAGAAGCCCACCCCGAAGGACGCGATAATCGTGTATGTCCCGAAGCCTAAATCCGCCTTCGACAATACCAGGAAAACTCTACCGGTATCCGTCCACGTTTGTGTTGTCTCATACCTGCCGGGGTGCGTTGCATTTGCTACACACTTCGTTGACGTTTTCACACTCCTTCTCCTCGTGCTCCTGCGCTGGTAGAAATCAGAGAGCAGGTGCTAGGCTTTTGCAAAGGATGCAATAATCACTGACCACTTTAGTCGTGTACACTTTTGCTACTAACCCGAACCCCTAGACCCTGATCCTAAACTTGGTTGCAAAGATGCAAGCTCTTACAACCACTTTGGGCAGACGTTGGATTGGCTTTCTTTGTCTGGGATGGCTGCAGATTCCTGGGTTAGCACCCCGGATTACTGTGATGCTGTCAAGATACATGGACTAAGTGACCATAATGCTAGCTACATGGTAGAGAATAGGGGGTCATTATTATGGTAATCTAATGTAAGAACGTTAACAGCAACCCAGATTGACACCATGAGCTTCTAGCACAAGCCTTGGCTCTCTGGCAGATAATAGAGGCTCGTCAGGAGTGTGGGCCCAGACTACTTCCGGTAAACCCTAAACTCTGCCCCCTAAACCCTTTGGGGTACAGTAGTGTGTGCGACCATACAAGATTGAACCACCTGACCAAACCCTCCCGAGCTTAGAGCTCAGGGTAACGCTGAGGCATGCTCTCATAAACAAGAGAAACCGCAGAGGCTAGTCTTCGCTTTCGTGAAACTCATTCATACCTAAATTGTGCAACGTCTGTTGGGCGGGCAATTAGCCAAATTACGAACCTTGTACAGGGTACCCTCTGCCATGACCTCGTGCATAGTATTGGCAAACCATTCACCCTAAACCCTACAGCTGATCGCCTGATTTATAGTGGCAGGTCTGACAAGCAGGGTTAGGGTTGATGTCTCTGAGCCCTATGAGGCCTAAATGGCCCCCCTGTTAGGGATATCCAGTACAAGATGTATAAATCATAGCTCTATATTGCGCATGTGGATGTCAAAATCGAAATGATGCAATACATGCGTACCGTGTACGTTCTCATATATATATATATATATTTACATAGAAACATATATACACATATAAATCATATAAATATGTATACACATACTCACACAAGTGTATCTATGTATACATACACAGATAAATGCTATATATGTATGTGTGTGTACTTCAGCAAGTGAAGGCGTAGACTTCCCTGCCCTAAACATGCGTACCACAGTCGCAGCCATGGAAGTCTTTGTAGGGTAATGTTGGGGAGACCATGTTCTGGTTTCGCAGAGGACAAGTTTGGTTGCCAGGGAGGCACTTGTCGCACTCAGAAGCGTTACGGGGGGCTCCTGCCTTGCATTCCCCTAAGGGTCCAAGGACCCGAATAGTATGCTTTTAGGGCCCAAATACGAAAATGTTCATGGTATTTGGGCCCTAAAGCCCTATCGTTTGGGTCCTTGGACCCTTAGGGTTTGATGCATTTTCAAATTGCACCACAGTCTGGACAATCTCCTGCACATAAGGAAACTGAAGCCCAAGAGACAAGAAGGGGCATACTATGCCATTCACAGTAGCTTGGAACAAGTCTGGCGTTGGGGGTGAGGGCCGTGGCATCCCACTCGTGGATGTAAGCCCCATCCATCACACCCTGACACTAAGCCCAAAATCCTGAGCCCTTAAACCCCCAAAGCCTGAACCCTACAACCTTATACCCCAAACACAGCGATGGAGCCTCCAGCAGCCGCGCAGGCATGCGCATTTTGCAAAGCTCACATCTGAGCAGCTCAGATATTAGTGCTTAGGACTCTGCCCGGTCTTTTTAAGGTTCAAGGGTTCCGGGTTTGGTTCATCTGAGGTTCCGAGTTTAGACGACAAAGTTCAGAGCATCAGGCCTTGAAGAGTTCAGGGATCAAGGTTTAAATTCTAGGGCTTAAGCAGTTACCCCTTTCAAGTTCACGGTGTCAGGCCCTAAGCCCCAAATGGCTCTGGGGGTTGGGTTGGTTTTAGGGTTCAATATGACCCCTCACTTTTGACCCTTCGTATCCCCAAGATGCCCATCTCCTATGTACACCAACCAATATTTCTGGCAAAACCTGTATACACTCACCAGAACCATCTGAAACCTAGTTCCTACCTCACATAGGGTTGTAAGGTGTATGTTCAGCACCGGGGTGTAATGTTCGATCTGAGTGCCCTAAACTCTAAACCCTAAACTGCGCTGTTGCCTCCCCCACAATAATTAAGGCATGTTCCGTCATCTGAATATCCACACCACTAGAACTCAACATCAGCTATGGCTAGCCTAAATACATAAGTGAGTTTAGGGTTTAACGTTGAATTGGGAAAAGGTGATCGCATAGATGGGAGATATCTTCCACCTTACGGGATGCAAGTGACTTAGCATTCGGGGAATGCCTGGCTGATTGGAGTACACAGGGCACCCTTACGTTTATGCTTTTTCCCCAAAACCCTGAGCCCCAAAACCATAATTGCCTGGAACCTAAACCATCGAAGGGGAAACAAACCCACCATGAAGCGAAAGCGAAAGTAAGCCTTTCGATCGAGGCGAATTATTGATGAACTCCCCCTACTACTATACCACTTAGGATCTTGGGTTTAGGGTTTATAGGGTCCTCCTACTATCCCCCGGTCCTCCCTCCCCTAGGTTCCCCTTATGAGACTTGTTGAATAGTTTACGGATAATTAAGGGTACTTGCGGGTAGTATTTTGGGGGTATCCGTGAATTATTCTAGGAATCCGCAAATAAACTTCGAATCTGGAGAGAGCCCGCGAACCCTGAACCCGTAGTTTGCCAGGAGCCCCTATGTCCACCCTGAGTGGTCCCTGGTAACCCTAAGGCCCTAGTATTTACAGTAGCTAATGTGTTCTCTGCAAGTCTTGGAACACTGATCAACTCCACAAGTTAAGCCAATGCCTCCGCTGAATGGACATGAAACCCCACACGGGTTGCTGTTTGAAGTATAGGGGCCGCAGTCTGTATAACCGGTGTTTGGTTCTGCCATGTTTGTTTCGGAGGGCAAAATGACCCAACCCTGAACCAGAATCCCTTGTAGGGGGAAGTGTGATCTTTGCCTCTTGGGGTCCTGCTTCTTTTTTGAGGGGCGTTGGCTAACACCACAGGGTTAGCATTAATGGGTTCTTCAAGCCCCTCAAGCAAAGTGGTGATGAGCCGAGTCACTCCACCTCACGATTCGGGCATTCATTCTTGCGGTGCCTGCAAGCGATGAAGACTGAAGTCACAAGGTTACAGGTCTAATCTGCGGACCCTTTCTGAAAGGTCCTCATGCTCATGTCACCTTTTTGTTCGAATTTGGGGGGAAGGCTACGTGAGCCACAGCTTCACATCGGCGAGGGGCTTCTTCATCAGCTTCTTGGGGATGAGCTCCTTCCAAAGCCATTTAGGGTTTGGAGTTCTGGGAACGGGGAAAACCCTGGTTTGGGACTTAAATTTGGCGTGACGTAGCGCTTCTCAGCAGCCGAGGACCTTGGAAAGATGTATGCGCACATATGTGTATATATATATATACCCATCTACCTATATGTGTGTGTATGTCATGTGAAAGCACTCACTTCTCAGTCTAAAGCATAGGTCTGGGATTCCAGGCTTCTTGCGCAGGGCCCGAGCCCCAACATGTACACCTGCACTGCAGGTTTTGCTAGTCGAATCCAACCCTTCATCTTGCAATTGACTTAAACCCCCTCCATACGAGATTCTATGCCAAGCTAGGCGGGGAGTGGAACAATTTGAAAAGGCTTCATAGAGGGCTCAGCCCATCACTCTTCAAAACCAAGCCACAAGCACTATACACCAATGCAAACACAAACCTACCTAAACGGTACAACCTAAAATCCCGGGCCGCAAACCCTGTTTACTCTGAACCCTCCAAGCCCTATGATCCCCAGACCCTAAAACGTTGCAAGCCCTAAACTGAAGCCTTTCTGGAGCTCCTGAAAATTGCGCCTGCAGCATCTGTCGTAGGGACTCTGCAATCCCTCTGATTTCCTCTTCAAGGGCCCTTAGACCCTAAATTCTAAACCCTTTGTCCCTACACCCCCTGGCCGCCCCAACCCTTAACCCTAAAACCTGCACGCTCAACCATAAAACTGTGCCTACGGCTCCTATTTTGTGACCCTTTTCACTGGGTTGGCCCCTAAAGCCCTTTGAAAAATATTAGTATATAGGGTCCCTTCTCCTAAACCCTAAACCCTAAACCCTAAACCTAGAAAATATTAAGTATTTCAGGGGCCTACCCAGTTCAGTCCTGGCAAAGCTTGCATGTGGTATGAGTCTCCGGCTCGCTTACCTAATTTGCTGTGTACGTTTAGGGTTTAGGGTTTAGGGTGTTTGTTTGGAGCTTGTTTGATATGTTTTTTCAGCTTAGGGTTTTGGTGGCTGTCTGGGTTTAGGGTTTGATGGGACGCTGGTTCGCTAAATGCTGACTTTGCAGATTTAGGACTGCGCTGCATACTTTGAGGTCAAGAGTTCAGGGACGCCACGGAAACTGAAGATTTAGGATGTTTGGGTCAGGGCTCTAGGATCTGGGGTGTAGGGTCGAAAGTTCATGCTTCAAGGTCTCATGCTCAACTCCTGAAGTGCAGGTTTGAAGTTGTGAGTTTTTGTTGACACCTTTGTCAGGGTTTGGCACCTACTTCTCGAGGATAGTTTAAGGTGCAGGGGCTGGGAGTACGGACGTTCATGACGGCCGCGAAAACCAATATGACAAGGATATAACACTAAGAACCCGTACTCATCTTACAGCAAGCTGCCACTGTCTTTAGCAGCCAATGTCTTGAAGAGTTGCATCGGAGAAAAGATTTGAAGAAATGGTTCAGGGCTCAGACTCTTGGTACCGAGCATGGGATTTGTTACTTTCCTGCGACCGCTTCCTGCCTCCATATTCGGGCCACGGCTCCAACAAAGCAGTTTGAAAGTATGTCAGAAACTACACCAATTAGTCATGGGGTAGTCTATAAGCTTTTGATGGGGGGGGTCACTTTTCGGTGCTGCGGCTCTCTTTTCATAATTCGCAATACTCAGCAGCATGTCCTCCCATGTCCGGAAATCTAAGGCCATACGTCCCGAGCCCACAACCTTAGACCTTACTTCTCTACCTGAAGCTTTGAAGACTCCTCCGCAACTCGGGTCTGTGGCGATGCCATACATTTGGAAGGTTTGGGGTTTCTGGTCGCATACTTCTCCAACAGGTTGAGGGTTGTTTGGGGTGTAGGCTTTTGCCTGAACAGTACACGTTTCTGGTACGACCGTGGGGTTCTTTTGGCATTCGTATCATCAGACCCCGGAAAACTTGCAAGGGCTACGAGGAAGTCGAGCCAACTACAGCTTCACATGCGCATCATGGAAGCCCTATCCAAATTACTTACCCTCTGTTAGCTGGGAATGCAGGAATGGAAGCTACTATAATGGGTTACATAGGGTCTACTATGAGGATCCATTCCTTTCTTCCCAGCTAACGAGCACGGCTCAGGGCTCAAAGTTCAATGGCCTGGCTCAACCTACATCAACCTACTACAGGCTCAAGTTGTGATTCTGCTGCACATGTTGGCCAGCTGTAGAAGCACCGACACAGCAGGCCCATACTTGAGGTCCAACGTATTATATAGCTATAGATGCTTCGGGGTCTGCGTAGCCTTTTTGCCACAGGGATTCCTACATAGATGCATTTAGCCCTGAGGTTTTACTATGTGGGTGCTCGGAGCTGCGCTGTATACCTACTTATGAAGCTTGCCCTGGCCCTCCAAGTAACAGGACGACGGCGTGCCATCATAGCGGCCAGGAACCGCTCAGGGTTCAGGGGATAGGGTGGAGGGTAGGCCGAGATGTGAGTTTCTAAAAAACTGGAGCCCTTGCGGATTTTTGGGATATGTGGGGATCACATGGGATTGAGGGGGATTCCGTGAGCGCAATTTTGACAAACTCCCAAAGGAGTGCTCGTCTCTTTGGACTGAGCCGGGCTGGTCCCCTAAAGGAGCATAAAAGCTGACAAGGTGTGCCTGCACACTGCTGCCCCTGACAGAACATATGAAATCCTACATCCACAGCCACTGCAGGTGGGGTCCTACAGTGCCTTCCTTCAATCTACCACGTCTTGTGCTTTCTGCATGTTTCCGCAGAAGTGAAACAGGCGCTGTGGAACGCTTACTCATGATAAGGCGAGCCTAGTCCAACACACGTCGTAATTAATCTGTGGTTGTAGTTGTAACAAGAGAAGCTACACGTGATGACCACATTACACACTGCTTAGTTCCCTATCTCGGCCGACGATGCTTGGGTTAAAATTCAAACCCTCACAGAATCGTGAATGAACGCCGCCTCTTTCCATCGGCCGGCCGGCAATCTAAGCGACCACATGCAACCGCTCAAGCGGTTGGATAATCACCTCCGCCTGTATCAACTGCCCACCACCCTGTGGTATTGAGTCTTGCATAGTGGGACACATTCAATATCAGGGGAAAGGGACTATGTTCTTGTCGGCTCCTGCCTCTAACAACATCTGCACGATATCGGCATGATCGCTTTCTACTGCGCTGAACAAAGCTGTGTAGCCGCCCTCATCATCCTGCAGGTTCATGTTGGCACCTTCTTGCAGCACCCCTAAACTCCAAACATATGTAAACCCTAAATCCTGCAACATACTTTGAATCCGAAGTAAATCTCAAAATCTGAAACCCAAGATAAAAGCATTGATATTGGCACCTGCTTCCAGCAGCAAGCGTACAACATCTGCATGTCCATGAGCAGCAGCCAGCTGCAGGGCAGTGCAGCCAAATGAATCCTGCAAGTCTGTGTTGGCACCGGTCTCCAGCAACATCTGTACAAATTCCGGGTGGTTGTGTAAAGCCGCGTACATGAGGGCCGTCCTGCCAGCGCGACTCTGCATGTCCTTTTCGGCGCCAGCTTGTAGAAGCAAGCGCGCTATCTGCACGTTTCCCTTCTGAGCTCCGTAGACAAGAGCTTCCTTGAAGCTCTGATCTTGCGGGTCTTTGCCAGCAATAGCTTCCGCAAGAACCCTTACAACCGCGACGTCACATTGCTCACAGGCATCAACAAGCTCCGTTGCGGCCGCCTTCTGCTGGGCAGTAGTTGACATTGAAGACAGCACCAGCTGCACTTCCATAGTGGGTTGCAGCTTTGTGGAGTCGTCCAGCACGCTTCCGTTGTGTAGGAGCTGTTGCATACACAAAGGGATGCCATTTTGCTTTCGCAGCTGTTTTTTCAGCTCGGACACATCGCTCGTCTCCTCCACGCTGATGGCGGCTAACTCCTCCCCGGAGACTCTCCAGACGCGGATCATGGTGCGCAAGGCTCCTGTTGTAGATGTCTTTGAGAAGATGCAGCTGGATATGTGCATTGAGTTAGTAGCGTTACTCGAAGCTTTCCTGAGATACTGTTCCGAGCATGTGGATGGGAAAGTACTTAAGGAGGCATGCCATATGGCTGTGGCAAGCATTGTTTAACAAATGCCCAAACCCCGGGCAAAAGTATCTCATGGTGTCAAGACGCTTGAGCCTAAACTGCTGACACGCAGAGAATTCCTATGCAATACAAGTCGTAGTACTCTCGCTGGGAGACTGGGATCCGCGGAAGGAAGGCAACTTTACCAAGCACATCTTCTGAAAAGATTTAGCGTTTAGATTTTGAAGTTTGGGGCCACTCAAACATTCACACATTACAGTTTGCTCAGAGAGGCTATATTCGAATTGGTCCGTTTTTGGAGATTATACGGCAGGTATGTGGGAATTTCCCAAAATAGGGGACCCCAATATAGACCCCCAAGTACTATAATCCTTATTATAAGGACCCACAAAATGGTACCCCTAATTTTGGGAAACCCCCATGTGAGGATCACTGAATTGCACAAGGCTTACAGCTCCGAGCTTCTCAAGTAAGACATGTTTGCAGTTCCCCTTGCGGATCCGAATGGTTCATGGTGCGTCTTCCATACTCGGTCAATCTCCTAAACCCTAAGGCCGGGACCACAAAATCCCATAGTTGCCAAGGTGCGAGTTCGGATTTGGGATTTCGGGCCCCTTCTGAGAACTCCCTATAGACTACAACGTTTCATTCAAAACCTTGCTAGACTAATTATGGCACGCTGAATCCAATGCACAGCCCGTCAGAATTATGCGTTTTCGAGTTAGGCTTTTAAACTTCTAGGGCTCGGGGCCTACAACAATTTCTAACCTTACGATGCGAGGACCCCAATGAACCAATGCATTCCTGAAAGCAGGCAGACTATCTCAACCAAAAAAACAACAACATAAAACAAACAAAACAACAATGAATCCATAGTCGTCGACGAATGAAGAGTTTTCTCAGAACCGGAAAGCAACGAGAACATCAACAACAAGAAGCAACAAAACAAAACACAAACACGACTTTAACACTAAAGCAACATAAATTCTAAGCATAGTGTTTGAGGTATCTTAGCTTGGTTTTGGTCTGGAAGTCGACATCTAACTCTGAACTGTAACACCTTTGCTCGAAACCAAAACCAAAGCAACAAATTATGGACTCACTCGAAACCTTCCTGTAACCACAATTGCTAACGGTTTAGGGTTTAGGGTGTAGTAGCAACTACAAGGCACTGAGCAGGTTTCAGCAACACAATCGTAGATAATTTCGGGTCAAAGGTGACTCCCCTCCCCTTCCTAATACACTCCCCCATCCCCCCAAAGGTTAGGAATATCCTCCGCCTGCAACGGGGTTTAGGGCTTAGGGTTTAGGTTACACCGTAGTGACACGTTGGGAGTATTGATTATGATGTGGGTGGGGTATTAAACTCAGTATAAGGTAAAGGGATTGCGCGTAAAGCTCTGGTTTCACCAGGGCTATACAGGGGTTGCAAGGACGACGCAGCCCCGACTATTTTCGAAAGTTGCCCTGCTCTGGTTTTATGCGTATCCTGAATAACCTGAAAACCCCAAACCCTCATAACCCTCACCAGAAGCCCAAACTTGCTGCTCTAGGCGCAGTTGTTGAAGGTTTTGTGGCGCCTGTGGTTTTGCAGGCTTCGAGTGGAAGGTTGTCTGGGATTCCAGGTTCAATGTTTACGGTTCCAGGAAAACTGTGGATCTTGCTTCTTAGGATAGGAACCACGTTGCGAAACCAGGACGATTGAAACTGGACAGCGCCCAGCATACTCCTTACCTCAGCATGACTATGCATGACTGGAAGTAATAAAACAAGCTAGAGCCCATCATATTCTCGAGGTACGAGGGCTATCATACGGATCCTGTCGTTCATTCCTTGCAGGACCAAGGTAAAATATGTTCTGTGCTATCCAGGACAATCGACTCGGTAGGCCAAAAAAACCCGAGCGCGGCTCAACCTCGAGCCCCTAACCTGCGCCCTTACCCCCGTTTCCTGACGCAGTTCCAACCTTGGATAGAGAAAACCAAGACACCTGAAAAGCCTTGAACCCAAATGCCGACTGAGTCCAGCGCCGGCGTCGTCCTCTTCGCCATTGTCATTTTCGGCTGCCTGCGATGTGCTAGCATGATAGGTTTTTTGCCCTATAGGGGGTGTTCAGATTGCTTTGGGGTATACAAGGACATACATGGGGGAGTGAATGCGGCTTAGAATTTGAGGTTGGATACTTCCCACAAACTCATATGTAATCTCACATAGCCCTTTTCTGAAGGATGGAAAGCTGGAGAGAGGTTTTTGGGGGTTCCATGTCAGTTCGGGGGAGGGTGAGGCATTCCAGTCCCTTTACCCCAGACGCCCTGAGGTGCATAGGGTCATGCAGGATTCTGCCCAGCGACAGTGATCCGTCCCAGACGCTAATGCCCTCAAACAAAACTAAACCCTATCCCCTAAACCAACGCTAAACCTTAAACCCTGAATCCTAAACCCTAAACCCCAGACCGTAAACCCTAGGTTCGTCGTGCTTGGCAATTTACCCCCGAAGCTGAGCTTGGTTCAAGGCTCAGAGGCTAATCAGCTTGGAATCAACATGGAAGCACCGCAAGGGTGCTGTGTTACACGGGAGTGTAAGGGTGATGCTGTAGATACGAGACCTTTGCTCCTCTTAGGTGCCAAGGTGACAGCATATGGACCCGCCTTGGAGTTTCGGGGACTAAGGCGCTGCTATGAATCTTTGTGACTGGGCCCATAACCCTTCTTTTGATCCCGCCGAAGGCCTTTTTGCATCAGGGCCTCACTACTGCCTGGATCCGCACTCACGCACATGCTTGACATGAGGCTTGCACTGGAAAAGCCTCACGTCGAATTCCCCAGCTGGTACCCCCCGTTATAAGTGATAGTGCTTGCTATGTGCTGCGAAACCCCAAATACTGCCAGCACCTCTCAAAAAAGAATCGCACTTGTGCGAGGTGGGTTTCGTACATCAGGTCTGACGTAAGCTCCCGTTACGCTCCCTGCAACAACCTCATGATCCTGGGAGAGTCTCTGGCTCTGGGGCCCAGAGTCTTCAGTTTGGGGAGAAGGGCCCTAAGCCCTCAAAGTAACTGCGCAAACTGCCTCTTCGCACACCTGAGGAGGCGGATGATCTTCTTCAGGCTCCTCCAATTCCCAAAGGCTTCTAATATCTTTTGGGAGATTCTTGGGACCTTAATGAGTTCCAGGGCATTTACTTTTTGACCCTGGTACATAATTAACACATAACTAATTACGTGCTTAGAGCTTGCCCGATTCACACGGAGGTTTTGAGTGTAGGAGTGTAGACATCCAGCTTGGGTGTGGTGTTCCGCTCCCGAAACTCACATGGAACTTGAACAAGGGCTCTATGAGAACCGTTATTTGTTCAAAATGGTGCAATATGGGGTTCTCTGCTGCTAACTGTGGGAGGAAATGTCTGTCTATCTGTCTGTCTTTCTGTCTTCCCGTTTATACTTGAATGCCAACCTGCTGAGGTTGTCGTTTCAATGGGTTGCTGTTGAAGAACTTAAGCCAACTTCTGATGGCATGGGTATATGTATATAAAGAATAAATGAATAACATGCTTGTCTCATTCTAGTAACTCAATATCCCTAGCAGCAAATTACAGGAACTCCTAGCTCTGGTAATTTCAGTTCCGTAACAGCAGCGCATTTAGGAGTTTTATGGCATTTACGATGGGGCGCGTATGATTTTTGGGGCTCCCATGCTTTTTTGGTGGAAGGTTGAATGGCTAGCAAACCTTAAAAACTTTACAGATACTGATGCATAAGCCCCCGAATCTCCTAAAGCATCCTAAATAGCCTAACCACAGAGATGCTGCAAAGACTAGTGTGCTACGAAGGCAGTCCTCCTAAAGGTAGTCTATATGGCTGTGCCTCCTTGTGGGGTTGATTACTAGGATCAGGAAGATCCTGTAAGAAAGGCCCGAGGACCTGAACACCTACAATAGACTCTGTAAATGCTAAGCCTCATCGTCATCGAACAATAGCCATATGCCAGATTTTGTTTCAGGGTTGCATCTAACCCAAACCCACAGCATCGTAAGTCCAAAATCTCTCAACAAAGCCGAATGGTTGTGGGAGGGCAGCGCTCTTGTGCAGCAGGCAGGCTGCCTCTCATTTCTCACCGTCCAAGCAAACTAATCTTTATCTTCAGCCTTGCTTGCTTGAGGCCTGTGTCGAGGTCGGAATAGCTGCAACGGTTTTGTTTTGTACTGTATATCGTACTGTAATACATGCTAGAATTTCAAGGGCTACAGCAGCATTTCCCAAAACGGATGTGCAGCCATATCAACCTTTTTGCTGGTTTCTACATTAGGCACACTAGATGTCAAATGCCACAGGCGACAACCTGAACCCTTGGCGTCTATTCAATTCCCTGAAGCTGAGTTTCTGGCTGCATGAGCGGCGGCAGAAGATGCTTTCGCCTCTGGGTCCTCCAACTCATGTAAACTAGGTTACCCAGTAAGCCCTTAACAATAAGGGTACCCTTTTTCCGAATATTCAGCTTTAATAAGGAGACCCCCCAATATAAAGGGAAAAAGGATACTACTGGGGTACCTAGCAAAGAAAGAACAATGCTTAGACTATAGTATTGCTTGGGAACGTACAGGGTACATGACCCTAATCTCTTCAACCGTGAGCCCAAAAACACATTTGAAGAGCCGTCTTTGTGGGAACCCTGAGGCCCGACTTTTCAAGCCCTACCTTTCTCCCGCATTTACATACTTACCGTCGTCCCTAGCTATGCAAATCAAGCATGTTCAAAGTATAGCTGAATTGTTCTTCTGGTATCTCCATACGTGTACGGGCATCACAGCTTCTGGTAAACCACAGATACCCTCACAACCCTTCTGGTCTCAGCAACCAAGGGATGCGCCCAGTTTTGGCATGCGCATCGCTCCATGCACGCTCTGGAACGCACTGTTTAGGGTTTACGGCCAACTGTCCGACAAAACCCTGCACATCATATCTGAGCTTTCAATACAGGAGGAACCTAGCATATGTTGGTGTTATGAGGGGATCTTGGGGTGGGTCGTTCTTTGGTATTTTATAGGGTCTATTCTGAGAAATATCCACATCAATTTCGGTCCTGGAAAGTCCTAGGCAGAAGGATGATTACCATGCTTATGGATTCCTCTACTGCCCCCCCCCCCCTCCCCCTGTGCTACCCCCCAAGTTCCCCCTAGTTCAGCTTATTACGGGGAACCTGGGATGGGGTAGTATGTGGGGGTGGTTCGGAGAACATATACACAGAGTGACATCCAAAATCCTGGTGGACAGCCGTAGTATCTAAACAGGCCATTTGACTGACTCATGACTGATTTTGCCGATTTCCCTGCCCACTCATCAGGTGATTTACGACTGGGTTGGTTGCCCTTGAAGAAGCTAATCTGAGCTACCACCATGTGGGGTGGGTATATACTATATGAGTACTGATGAACGGGTCATTTTGTCATGGTGGCTTATTCAAATCCCTTGAAAGCAAACCAGGCACATATATACACTAGATTGCCATTACTTTGCGGAGTCTGCACACTGCGCACACCCGCAGCGCAGAGGTTGCAGTGAGTACAGTGGCAATGCTACAAAACATAGCCCTGACACGACTATCCCAAATCCTATGACCAGTACCCAGAAGTGCCACCTAGCGCCTTGCAACTGACCCCCGCAGTTCTTTTCCATGTGATTCTCCACAGAAACCTGAAAGCACCAGCAAGTTCCCAAATTAAAGCCCTGAACCTGAAACCAACAATCTACAACCTAAACCTTGGTAGTCCGATTCAAGTCTTAAGCAGAAGATGTGGTGGTGTCACGCGGAGCGTTGGACATCATCACAGCAAGTCTTTGCCTAAACCCCAAAACCGATGAAAACACTAAACCCCCTTGAACCCCTGAATCAATGTAAACCCTAAACCCCATGTAAACCCTATGTAAACTCTAAACCCGAAACCCCAAGCTCACCAAATTTCAGACCCGCCTCAGGGGTTGCCTCGGCGTCGTCGTCTGCCTCAGGCTGCAGCTGGACCACGGAGTAAGGCAGTATGTGGACTACCGGATTTCAGAGGGGGTATCGGAGGAATATATTATAAGGTTTAGGGTTTAGGGTTTAAAGTTTGGGGTTTATGCTTAGGTGTTGAGTTTAGGAGGAAATTAGGGCTGTTGGGGTTTATGGGGTGTAGGGAAGAATTAGGAGTCAGGGATCAGGGCTCAGGGTTTTGGATAAGGCTTGGGACCTGGGGTTGAGAATATGATGTTCAGCTGTGATATTTATATCACGCCGACGAGGCAGGGATATATAGGGATAGAAGGGACATAGAACGTTTCTGAAATGGTAGTTTCCCAGAATAGGGGGACCGAAATTTAGACTGTAAAATGCTACAATCCTTATTCTGGGGACTCCAAAAAAGTACCTGAATTTTGGGAAATCTCAACATTCCGGCATCAGCAACTTGCCGGCAGATGGCGTTGGCGGGATCTTCTTCGGCGACTGGCTCTTCGTTTTTGTCCTTACTTGGAGGGTCAGGGTGCTTAGTAAATAGGCTAATAATATTGGAAAAGTAAATGGAAACTACTACAATGGGGTTATGTAGGGTTTAGGGTTGAGGGTTTAGGGGGACGTAGTATATGGGTTAATAATTGGGATAGATAGGGTTAATATATGGTCGATAGAGGTTATTAACCTATTACTTAGGCCCCCTGACCCTCCAAGTGCTGGGCTCGAGAGTTCAGGAGTCTATCAATGGAGCCCCGGAAGAATGTTCGTCCTCAACTGCACAACTGGATGATACTTCGAAGTCTTCCCAAATAGGTTTGGAAAGTAAGGGAAGCCTAGCATTTCCCAAGGTGCAACCCAAAGGAGCATAGCATTCCTGAGGAGGCTGGGTGCGAGGTTAGGGTTTACCATTACTCCTCTTGTTCATCATGTGCAGCAATGCAGGGTGGCTGACACATGATGTTTACGTTCACGTGGGCAACTTCTTGTATGATAACATGCCAGACAGAACGGCAGTTCGCGAAACAAGGAAGTTTCTAGAAACCACCTGCATATATACCCTAACTATAAAGTAGTAGTCTACATTTCCTTTTCCATTATCCCTATATAACCCCTTAAATATCATAATTTGAAGGACTCCAAGGATGCTCTTTTTAAATCCGCATGCCCATATGATATCCCCAACGCACTATCCCTGACACGGAGGCCCCAACAAAGCGTGGCCGGGTTGACGGGGTCCCGAGACCTCCTAACTAGCAGAAACTTCTCATTTCCAACACCAAAGCTGTACACACTAAGCACCGACAGTACATACTGAATTCCTTAACCCTAAACCCTATGCAAAACGGTAGGAACACAACCTAACACAACCTTGGCTGCAAGGCTCCCAGTTGACTCTCTGAAGCACGTTGCTCACCTGGAGAACGTACTCCTTGTGATTGCGCGGCAAGCATACCCAACGACTCTACATAGGTCATGATATGCTGGTTTGTTTTGTCATTGGCTTTAGGACAGCTCGCATGGCGGGCTCAAGCTTTAGCGGGGGCACATCCTTACTTGGAGGCTTAATGATGGCTATCAGGGCATCACACGAGTATCTATGGTTACTTCAGGAGATTGCTGTGCTACTGAAAAGCCTGACAGAAAGATAGTTAGACGTGGTTTCTCGCTTGCTGGCCCTCCCACCCCTGCGCCACATGGTCTAGGCGTCCTCCCCCCTTCCCTGTGGGTAGCTGAGTTTGGGTGTTGCGGGTGGCCCTCCCTCTCTGTGAGCGTGGTTGGGGTTGGGCGGGATGAAGAGAGACGTGATTTGAAGTCTTCCCATCCCTCCTGTGGGCGTGGGTGGGTGGGAGTCTCACAAGTTGAGGAATCACGTAGGCCATTTGTAAGTTAATATGGTATGGGGATGAGAGAAGATATGTACATCGTGTAAAGTACATGGGTTGAGCAGGATTGCCTAAATGTGTAGATATAGAGACGGGTTAGCATTCCTGCGCAGTGTTTCTGACATTTTTAGAGGGTCTTCGAAGGACACATAAGCTATTCATGGCGGGATATTTCAAACGTTCAAATACCAAATTCTACCACAGCCCGAAGGATCGTGCCCCAAACTGGCCCATCCCTGTAACTGTCAGCATGTTTGGAATCTTGTACGCAGAGTCAGAGTCCAACAGTGGCAACAGTCACGAAGATGGCGTCTTCCAGACACCCAGCCCCGGTGACTGCGAAGAACGACAGCAGTAACGCAGACTCCGCGCCTTCATGACCCTCCCCGCCTCCCTCCCCAAACCATACCATGAGGGGGGCCATGAATGCCAGACGCTGAACGCCAGACGCCTGACCAGATATGAGGCTCCAACAACTGTCACCGGAGGATGCTGATGAATGTTATGAAGCTCACTGCTGTCCATGCGATGTGGGCACGATTCATACTCCTGATGTCCACGAGCACCCTTTCTCCAATGAAGCCACACCATTCTGTTCTGATGCTGTGAAAGCACCTATCATCAATCCAGTGTTGGGGGTTCATGTTTTGATGTCAGATGCTCAGGGCTTGGGCTCCTTAAAGAAATCGCTTAATCACATGGGTCGGCGTGGATAGGAGGGCGGGTTGTGTGACTTGTGATCCCCTGTACCTCCAGACAGATCCGATGCGGGGATTTGATTTGAGTTTATGCTTTCAGGGTTGGGGTTCAGAGACTTAAGCTTTTCGGGCGGAGGTGTTTTTTTTCCTAACGTTGGCTCCGGCTGTTTTTTTTCCTAAGGTTGGCTCCACTCGGGGGGTTCCTCTCGATATGAGAGCTCAAAAACGATGACAGTTACGAGGATGGCGA
>CAJNIZ010034570.1:59300-69771 GCA_905231905.1 Symbiodinium pilosum
AGGAAAAAAAAAACCTGGGACCCAGCTTTTCGCATGTACATAAAAGCCGTAGTAGCTTGCCTAGATTACTCTCCAGGCAGCTCAGACCAAAACAGGGACCCGTGTAGGGAATCTCCACAGATGTGGGGAGTCCACCTCACATTCTCTGCCAAACTCCAAGGAGCCCCCTACTGTAACATGTAGCAATTTAGGGGTGAGGGTTTAGGGCCAGCATGGTATCGCGGTAAAATATGAGCTATAGTCTAAACTCCTAGTATCCACCTTAATAGACCCTATACTACTCCCCTATATAATCTCCTATATAACCCACTTTGAGGAGTTTACCCACTGGCTCATATGGGGAACATTATTATGAACGAGCGGGCCCAATATTGGGAGCCGGAGATGGCATGAAAGACCGCGGTCTTAGCAACTCTGCAGCCGTCCTGGGCCTGCGAAATAAGTAGTGGTTTTAGGGTTTAGGGTCTAGGTTTTTTGGGGACCTGCTGCAAGCGTTTGGTTTCGGATGCTGACTTCTTTCCTGGATGTACCCACTGTTTCTGGGTAGACCCGGATGAGTAATAGAAACCCTGAGAAACATGCAACCTATGCCAGATATATACCCATGCCAAACCCCAACCCAACTACATAAGCCTCACACCTTCAACCCTACACCATAAACCTGTAAACACAGCATAAGGGGTTGTGTCGAAAGCTCCCAAAACAGTGGGCATCCTGTGTTGATGGGGGCTCCTTAGTTGCAAAGTCGCCATATTTGAGGAGAAACATTCTGGCTCCGGGGCCTTCTCAAATCTGCCGAATTACTTGGAGGGTCAGGGGACCTAGTAATACGGTCATATGGGGATAACCAGGGTTACTATATGAGTCAGTAGGGGTTATAAACCTACTCACTAAGTTTTCCTGACCCTCCAAGTATCCAACGTTCTCAAGCCTTAAGCTGCAACTAGGTGGCTTTCAACGCGGCAATGTAGAGCGTGTAGATGGTGGCGGCCTTTTCCTTGGCCAGCTTCCTGAGTTTCAAGGCCGCGTTCCTCTCTAAATCTGTGGAGCACGGAATCTTCTTTAGATGTAACCCTTTTTTCTGAAACCCTAAACCCTGAAGCCCTAAACTGTAAGATGTAGCCATACATAATCCGTAAAGGCATCTCCCAACAACACGCGTCAGCCCTGCAGTGCGCTGTTGGGGGGGGTGGAGGGGAGGGTGAAGCTGAAGGCAATCCATATATGCCTACTATCTGCCCTACGTGCATGTACGCTTTTAGTTTCGAATCCCCCTGAAAAGCCTCAGGGGCCGATAGCAGGGCCCATACGTCTAATCTTCTCCTCAAGATTCACAAGCGTAGGGGTTTAGCGTGTTGGGCGGTGAAGTTGCCTAGGCCCCCTTTACCTTCAAGTGCAACTGCGTCAAAGGCACACCTGAACCATCTCTGCAGGGTTTACGTCCTTTCATGTAGAAGCCTGACTAAATTAGGAACCCTACCTCCTTGTTTGCAGCCTTGTACTGCTGTTCGTTCTAAGCAACTCCCGTATAGCATATGCCAGGCCCCTAGTCTCATTATTTAGACCCCTATCTCCACTTGAATTTCTTGAGCCAGGGGCTCACGCAACAACACGCAACAGCACTGCGAACAGTATACCCCGAGCTGCCAAGCAAAGCCCAAAGAGAGGTTTACGCATGAGGGTCAAGTCTACTCTAAGGGATTTGGAACCCCAGTAGAAATTATAATTTCAGCTAAATATTAGGATTCTAGGTAACAGAAATTCAAAAATATTTTCAGGAACCTTGTAGTCTAGCTTCTGAGATGAGCGGCCCAAAAGTTTAAGCTTGTCATTACACTAGAGTGATATAGATCCAAAAGGTCAAAGGTTATCTACTCGGCTACAGGATCAAGCTTAGATTGGGGCTTCCGACATGAGGCTTCAAGGCTTCTGTTCAAGTACTTGCTTCTTTCAAGCAGAATGACGGCTCTTGGCATGTGTGAAGATGCTTGACACGAATTGCCTGTCGAAACCAATAAGCAGTTCACACGTCAGGCTAGCACCGAGGTCGCCAAACAGGGAACCCTACACTCAATCACGGGCCCACAAAAATCCAATCTTGAACGTCAGCCCTAATCCCTAAGCACCCTGAAGCCTTGATCCCGACACCCCAAACACCAATCACTAGACCCCACACCTTAATCCCCTTGCCCTGAAGCCGGCTTGAGCGACAATCCCAAAATCAAAATCCGAACACCGAAAAAACAGAACCAGCTAAACCCTAAACCCTGATCCCTCATCCCTACGCCCAAACCTCTAGTCCTCCAAACCCCGGCCTCAAGCCTTCAGGGTTTAGGGTGCCAAGCTGTAATTATGAAGCCGTATACACACCACCTTTTTCCCCTTCCCCCACAATAGAATGGACTAGCCTGTTTAGGTTCTTCTTTTTTCAGCAAGCAATTAATGAGGGGTGTATTGCAGGGTGCCATGATCTCATGCGTCCCCCCCCTATGCTACCCTCCCTAGGTGCCCCTTAATCAATCTTTGTTCTGATTATCCCCACTCCCTTATAATAGGGGGTAGTATGGCGGGGGGTAGTATAGCGGGGTGTAGTCAGGGGACCTTGTACCTAATTAAACCCTATAAACCCCAAACGCAGAGTAGTATGGAAGGGGGGTAGTGTGGGGACCCATGATAATCCACTGGACTTTGGTTAGCTAGGAATGACGGAATGGATCCGTAGAGTAGTCCCTATATCACCCATTATCGTAGTGTCCATTTTCTCTTCCATTCCTTCATTGCCAGCTAACCAAAGGCCAGTAGTCCAGCGCTGCCGTGTCTCTCGGCGGCTTCAGGCTCCGACTTCAAAAGCTTCTCTGGAGATACCTTTCCGCACGGTAGTCTCCATAATTTGGGGGGCCTAACATAGTACCCTTCTTTGCTGTGACCGTTCTTTTAGGGGTTCAAACAACTCGGAACCCCTGGTGCATTGGTATTTTGGGCTTGAAGTTTCAACATCGCACCGCTGGCACGGACAGTCCTGCGGTCCCGTCGGACTCAAGCGGAAGCTAAAATGTCTGTTACTAAGAACCAGACTATGGGAAGCCTTTTTCTTTTAAGCTAGGCAAGTGATTGCTGGCTTCGCGGCTTGGGTTAATGCTTTTGCTCGTGGCCTCCTGGTCTTGCAGCTGAGTGACGGTAAGCACCAAAAATCTGCTAGCAGAACACAAAGATCAGACGAAGATCGCCCCCAGTCTTTCCACATGCTCTGGTGGCTATCCGTGAGAGCCGTGAGAGCCGTGCTGTTGAGAGTATGTACACAGCCTGAGACCCGTGCATTGACTGCAAGTTCATCCGCGAGCGTATCGCCCTCGATTTTCTCACTCCAAGATTCCTTGTCTGTTCTTAGATTTGGCCAAGAAGCAGACGCAAAACATAGCGGTCGTAATCCATGCCCCTAGTATTCGACAACCCCCCCCTTTAACATGAAACACAGATCGTCAATAAACTAGGTCCCTTGAAAGGAATATTTGTTATGGGTCTTGTTCGTGACGTAGCGACCGGCAGCCGCCGTTGGCTTTGCTACTACCTCTCTCATTGCCATCTGTGGGATAGGTGAGGTTGACCACGTGCTAAAATGGGTCCGTGCTAGAAGCAAAAAATCTGAAAGGGCTTCTTGTCCAGATACGGTGTCAGGCTGCGATTGGCCATAGGTCAGCACCTACCCTTTCAGCTTTGGTGCTATAAATGTCCTTTCAAGACTCTTCGCTGAGGTGCTGACCCAAAAAAAGAAAGCCAACCCTCAGCCTCTGACTACTTTTCAATTTGTAATGGGAAATAGTAGCGAATTCAATAAGATGCAAGGATAATGCAAAACCTAGAGGAAACGATCTGGATCCGGTCCGGTTTCATGTTTTGTTACAGTTGGTGAGCTCACGAGAAATTGAATGGAACAGAATTGCTGCCCTAGATTGATAGCCCATACCCTCGATTGGAAACACCCAAAGAGACAGGACTCCCCCAATTAACAGGCCATGGCATAGGCCTGTTGAGGAAGCATTTACCATGTGGCAAGCATAGGAGCCTAGAGGTGACGGACTCGAGCAAGCTTGCGTCATGGCTGGGCTCAATGTGGGCATGAAATCATGACGGAGAAAAAGTCACGGCAGTGGGCAGTAAACTGCCAGGCTATTCAAAAACTTAGGAGGCAGCAAGAAGGAAGGGAGGGAAAGGGAAAGGGAGAAAGAGGAGAGATAATCTGAGCACGGATGGTAGACGGCGTGCTGCCAAGCGAAGCACCGGAGGGCCAGCCAGGAGCTTTCATCATCTACATGTGAACTTCGCTCACCCTGGCCTGCCCGTCTTGGAAATGCTCATGTTGGCCATTTTGCGTGCTCTGGATGCTCCATGTTTCGTACGCAGGTTCAGACTCACCGCACGACAGTCATCCATCCACGTCATGGTCGCTTGGTGGCTGCTGCCCCATTTCGCTGTGTTGAGAGCCTTGTGGAATGTATGCAAGTCCCGAGGGCTACCCAGAAATGCGTCGAATGTTGGAAAAAACACCTGCTGCGTGTCGAGTTAATGGTTGCAAGCGTCACTTGAGATTCCAGGCGACTAGCTCTGCGGGGTCATGTCTAACCATGTCCATCAATTTAGTACGCCGAAGCCATGACGAGGACCAGAATGCACACCCAGGGAACAAGGGTCACCATTTGGATTCAAGCAAGGTCCTGGGCACTGGGCTTAGCCTTATAAATTGCAACAAATAAGCCATGAGCGGACACCCAGAAACAAAAACCAAGAGCTCGAGCAAGAGATGCCGAAACACGTCCTTGAAGCAATCATCCCAAGTGTACAGCACTCTCAAATAAATTCTTCCTAGTATCCCCTTAATAAGCCCCTAAAGGAGTCCCCTTCCCCTGTAACCCCTTTAACGAGTTTAGACTACAGCTCACATGAATACTTAGCATCTGCGAAAACGCCAGCTGTACGTGCTTCGTCTGCAGCCCAAAGTGTGGCAATCCTATTAACAACCCTAACCAAAACTTATAGCAAACCCCAGAAGGAACTACATTGGAGGGTCCAGGTAAGGCTCATAAGCCGCAAACCGCACTAGCTTTCCGTAAGGATCCAAATAGCCAATGTAGGTAAGATTTACAGACTTTAGGACCTGATGCAAGTATTATTTGTATACTTGGATCGATAAGGTTTGGGTGCCGGGAGGACGAGAAAGCCACCAAGTCTCGATGACCCGCAAGAACATGGAAGCCAATTCGACGTCGACTTGGTTCATCCTCAGCTGGTTTCGGCTGGACAGCTCAAGGTTCAGAGCCATGAGGTTCAACATTTCATTGTTCCGCTCTGAAGGCTTTGGACAAAAATTGTATTTTGGCTTGGTCTTGTCTGGACGTTCCTTTTTGAAAGCCATCTGATCTCCTCATTTCACCAGCACCTCTTACGGTATGCGGGAAAATAGTCAGGGTGCTCACCTCCTTGATGGTGGTCCTCAAGGAGCTCTACAGGCTATTTAGGGCTAGGGTTCAGCAGCACAGTCAGGGTTTTGTGGGTTGATCGTTTCGAGCAATGAAACTCTGGAAGGCTCACCCGTAAACCCCTGAACCAAATCCTAAACCATGAGCCTAACCCGAGAAAATTACTGTCTCTAGGGAAGATCTCAAAGAATCTCTTTGACAGTCACATGCACTATAGCAATCTCCAAGACGAGAAAATCTGGCTCATGGCTTTGTATTTTAGCGGGAGTGAGAGACTCAGACATCATGGTGGCTCTTGCGTCCAACGGCTACAAAGGGGCGAATGACATCCTTAGAGAGAACGAAAGTAATAAGGCACCATGGCGGCTGCTTGGGTTAGCTGCTCAGATGGGAGGGACGATACAGCAACCGCGGCGTCGACGACGACGACGACCACAGTATACTAATCACTAGCATGATTGTTATTGATACTGCTGCTGCTACTACTGCTCTTACTGCCAAAACTATCCAGTACTACTACTACTGCTATACTACTGCTGCTACTACTACTACTACTACTACGACGACGACGACGACGACGCCGAGGACGACGACGAGGACGCCGACACGATCACCACCAACAGGCCGACGCCGCCCCCCCCCCCACCCCCCCGAAAGCGCCAGAGTAGGTGCCAACGCCCGACTACCACGACTCGGACTTGGCATCTTACAGTGGATGACAGAGTACGAAGAATCTAACCAGTAACCCCACTGGCCTACAGCTTGGCACCTGGACCCCCAAAGTGTGTAGGATGATGAGCCCTAAGCCCAAATCCTCCCAAAATCACAACTTATGTGACAATTTCTGGAATTCCCGTCGCAGAAGCATCAGTGCAGAGCGGAACTGCGTCGGCTCCTTTGCCTTATAGGTTTAAGATCCCAGCTTGAGTGTTGAACATGATCTCGCCTTTTGGGGTTGAGGGCGTAAGGTGTTCCGTGATTAAGGTGTAGAGTTGAAGACTTAGAACTAAGGGGTCTCCCGGCGTTTAGCATCCAGGATTCCAGAGTTAATCAAGTTGGAGGGCTTGGGGTTTACTTCCAGCGCCTATAGAGATGAGATGTTATGCATGGACATAAAGTGCATCCACGAAAGCCCTACACCACCTCCCGGGCACCCTGCTCAAATGTATCCCTTATGGCCTCCCTATACACCCCTTGTCAATTACACTTCTTGGGTGAGGACCATTTTACCATAGAACTCCAAACAAGAAAAACGGTGCACTTTTTATAAACCCCAGGACCAAAAGTAGGTACAATTCAAGGGCTTGGAGCGCCAGTGTTCCAGACAGCTTTGGCTTAAAAGTCCTCATATAGGCTGGCGAACTTGCGAAAGGCACACACATATGTCAGAGATTAGCCTTTTGAAGCCTTGCAAGCAGGCTTTGAGGTGACGACCGCCTACAGGCCATGCTGAAATCTATTTCAACTCGCGGCGTAGCTGCAGATTTGTTATGTGTCACCCTTGGGATCCAAGTAGCCCATTGTAGGTGTTATTTGTGTGCTTGGATCCCTAGGGTTATACTCACTGCGAACCAAACACATGACAGTGTCATCGATCAAGTGAGGGGTATTCAAGCAACACACTAATCCCGGTACTCTAGGTGCTATCCAAAAGAGTCAGATACAAAGACGAAGCTACACGGCACCTGCAAACTTCAACCTTGAATCCGTGCCCTCCCCTGAAATTTCAACATCCCTTACTTTACTCTACCAGGCACCCTCGATGTCAGAAAAGGGCAATACGCGTCGCAGGGGTTGCCCCTTTGTTTGATCCCCTGCGTTAAACGCCAAATCTGATTACAAACAATGCAGACTCTGGGTCACCTACTTTGGCTGTTTGGGGTCCTGGGACTTTGGAAGGTGTTGAGACAATTGACAGGGAATCCGCGCATGTGATCGCGGAAGCCTGCGACAAGTGACCCGAAATGTATCCTTGGGCTTTTTCTCGAAATCAGTTTTGGGTCGAGGGCTCGCCCTGAACCTCCATGGATACCAGGGGTATTTGGGATCATTGACTGCAAGGACATTGTGGGCGCCCTTGCTGGGGACTGTATTGGAATCATGTAGAGAACTCCCTCCCGAAGGTTCCGGAAACCTGGCAACGAAAAGTGTCTAGCTCCTTCCCCTGTCCCCTAAACCCTGCTTAGGGTCTCTAAACCAAAACAAGCCCCAAGACTCTATCTAACCCCTGAACCGCTGTCTGCTTGCGCCCAGGCACCTCTCGGATCAGCTCTTTTACCCAGTAAGACTCCTGGAGACAGCTTTGATCAATCTGGCTTGCTGTTGAAAACAGACATGTTGCCATCACATGGACACATATGAGACAATACGGCTGCCATATGTTTGCAAATGGTAGCTTGGTGTAAGCTACTTAGCAGCAACCCAGTTCTCCACACCCCGAAAAATATTGCGTACATTCGAGCATGAAATGCTTACGCGTGTCTGCACTATTTTCGGCTACTAAAAAGCAAGAGTCGAAACCGCGGGGCGGGGGATGTTAACTAGCAACTGGGAGATGTCAGCTACAAACAGAACATGTTCAATGTCGCGGCGTCACACATCTTGATCCAAACATGTCTCTCATTGTGCTCCATGTAGCTTGACAAGCAAGAGGCACGTACGAGTCTTCAAGCATGTCCCTAAACCCTAAAACCTAAACCCTAAACCTTAAACCGCATTGGAATACAGAACCAACAGGAACCGAAACTTGAGGTCTGGTGCGGGTACAAATCTACTTGGAGGGTCAAGGAGAATTCGTAAGTAGGGTAATAACCCGGATAAACCATATAGTAACCCCAGTTATCCCCATCATTAATCTACTTCTTAAGTCCCCCTGACCCTCCAAGTAAGGACACCCCCCCGAATCCATGCGGCCTGCGCGGCCGAAGAAGAAGAACTCCCCAAAGTAAACCTGCGATAAATAACCCCCCCTTGATAGGGATTATAATTGGGATCCTAATATTAAGATCCTTAAAAGGAGGGGGGTGATTCATCATGGGTCTACATTCATTAGCCATGCTAGGAACGTCCATTTCGGTTGATATCAGGTGGGGTCACTGTGATTTGATGATGCCCTATTGTACCCTCGGCCAACCCTAAATCTTAAACCCCAAAGCCTACGACTTAACCCTAAACCTAAGTCCTAAATCATAAGCCCTGAATCCTAAAACTTAACCCTACGCCCTCATGTCCAGAATCCTTGCGCAGAACGTTGTCCGTGTCCAAGCTGTCGGCAAGCCTTGGAAGCTTGGCTCGGCTTCTTTATACACCGAATATACCTTTATGAACTCCCCTATACCATAACGGAGGGTTTAGGGTTTAGGGTTACCATAATGGGTATATATAATAAATATGAGGGTTTCCCCAATATGGTAACTTAATTTGCCTCTTTAGCCCCTAGATGGCCTCATACCGCCAATTTATAACGCTGTTTCTCTATATAGCCCTTTTTGGAATTTCAGGGCGCAAGGCAGTTCCGGCCCTTTTTGTCTTGCTTCTGGATCTGGTCGCTGCCCTACTCATCCCGTACATGTACCATCATGTACCCATGTCTGGCTGAGTTTCGGGGTTTAGGGCTTATGTTTTGCAATCCTCAGAAAAATCACTCAAACACATTCCCTCCACGTCCACGTAAGCCGGCACGGGTATGCCAATTTGTGGGAAGGTGTTCGCTCGCATGCAGCGTCCCTGAGCCTGAGCTGGCTTACAGTTGGGCTGCGTGATCCCACTGGACCCATCGTAACCAACATACTGTGACCATTAAAACAACGTGAATTCCCGAGGTATAGGGTACTTGGGGTCAGGCATCTTACATGTATGGTCCTTTCAGTGAATCGCTGGCGCCTGCGGAATTTTGAAACATGTGTCGAAACAAGAGAAAGCGATTTTTTCTGAAACAACAGCAGGAAGATTGGGGGAGCGTGTCTTCTTGGCATCCATGGGGAGAACGGAACAGCGCCACACAACGTCTGTCGTTGTCAACACCGCACCTACGCTGAAAGAGCAGCCCCAAACCTAAGAGAAAGAGCCTGAAAGGGCAAGCAAACAAAACATGTCCCAAGGGGAGCACTGTCTTCTGTAGGGTTTAGGGAATGGGTTTGGGGAGTAGATATGACGTGTTTCCGTCACAACGGGTCCTTTTATGTACCCAGGAACACGCTGACCCCTCATATAGGGCTCCCAACAAAATGATTCTGTAGTTTTCGGACGCCCCCATATGGTTCTTCACAGGCGGGACATGAACCCCAACAGTGTCACCCAACCAGGTTATTGCTACGGCAGGTAACTTGAGTCAAATCACTGCGTTGCCATAAAGGAACAAAACCTTACCTTGAGAAGGAGACCAGGTTTCTATCAAACTGTCTTTGTTATGGCAACTCACGTTGAACTCCTAAAAACAACCCAGATTAGGATGATCTAGCAGCGAATGAGCCAAAGAAGGCATAATCGGAATGACATCACAGGTTCCGAAAAACCAAATCTCCGCCAGATTTTCAAATGCCGCCACACGTATTTCTACAACGTCCACATAAGACCCACGTGAGACTGCCCAGGAGATGTCACTCTGCCACCCGAAGGGCCCAGGCGTCTAAAGCGGGAATGCTGTCCGGAAATCATAATAGTCATTCATCACTCAATGCCGATGCCCCCTCAATACCTCCGTTGAAATAGGCTGCACCCTCAGTGCCAGTAACGGGTAATATACCAACAACACCAAACCCAAAACGCGAATTGAACCCTGTACCCTAAACTGTGGTCCATGTTGAGCCCAAGATCACAAGCTGCCCATGCGGTAGCTGCCTATACTTGGGACCCTGTCACGGTCTGCGGGGTTAGAGCTAAGCCAATCGGGTTTAATGAGCTGCAATCACTCCTATCACGCTTCCTCCCTCAACTTTCGGGTATAGGCGGATTTTTGGAGGGGAGGCGCAGACGGGCCGCGGGACGCGGGCCGCGGG
>CAJNIZ010034581.1:6822-19153 GCA_905231905.1 Symbiodinium pilosum
TATTGTTGTTATTATCATTGTTATCATCATTATTAGGGTCTAGGCTTCTCAAGGTCTCCAAACTGAACCTTGAAGTGCAAAAAGGGCTCTTCGAAGACGACCTGCCCTTCCAAAGTCCACAAGGGACAATATCAGCTTCCATTTTTTCTTTGGGGCAGAGTCTATCCGAAAAAACTACGTAAAGCCCTGAACTAAACCTAAATCCTAAACCCTAANNCCCTAATCCGTAAACCCTAAGCCCTGAACCCTAAACTCTAAACCCTAAACAACCCTAAACCCCAAACCCAACTCTCGCAGCCAACGAGGCGTCCATCAAAGCCCTAGAGAAGAGGTGCCAGGCCTTGCCATTTTGGTTTAGGGTTTAGGGCTTAGGGCTTAGGGTTTAGGGTTTCGGGTTTAGGGTTTGGGGGGTTCAGGGCTCAAGGCTTTGGGTATATGATCCTTTGGAAAAATTTCGGAGCTATCTCGTTTTTGTGTTTATGGTTGCAGGTTTTGTGGGGGGTTAAGAGGTTAAGTTATTAAGGTTGAGGGTTTGTGTCTCTTTTCGGGATTCTGAGTTTGGTTGTCTCTCAGAACACCGGTAACTTTTAAGAGAGGTTAAGGGTTTAGGATTTAGGGTGAAGAGCCTTGAAATCAAATTGCGCATACCGCAAAGCAAGGCCCCTCAAAACCAGGCTCTCTAAAGCTTGATGCTTCAGGCATCCAACCTTTTCGAGCCACAATTTCCCAGACTCAAGCCTAAAAGTCTATTAGCTATAAAGATCGTCAACAAGGCCATCAGTCTACATACCCCAGGAGTTCAGGAAATCATCTTTTTGGAGGCATGAATATGTTAGGGGCTTACTTACCGCCGGGAAGGATGAATCCCAATAGTAGTCCCTATGTATAATCCCGAAGGATATGCTGGTTTCCATGTTCTTTCTTATTCCCATTCCCCAAACCTTTAACCCTAAAACCTAGAACCTAGTCCCTAACCCCAGAAACCCTGAACCCTAAACAGTAGTGGCATTTGAGCTGTGGCCTAAACCCTTTGAACCTTCTGTTCTCGCATCAGTCACTATCGCGGAACCATGCGTTTAAGGTGAGGTCATGTGAGGTCGCTTTAAATTGCCCAGGGTTTATCATTCAAGAGATAAGGGTTTAGGAGTTTAGGGCTTAGGGCAAAGAACCCCCATTTTCTTCCCCATAGCAGTGGCTAGAACCGGTTCCTTCTATTCCCAAGTACGCATGAACAAGCAAGCCTTGAAATTGAAAAGGCTTAGGGTTAAGGGTTTAGGGTTTAGGTCTCAACAGCCCTGACCAAAACACCTAAACCCTACGCCCTAAACCCTCATCCCTAGATCCCATAAATCTAGACACTTGAACCTTGATCCTCAGCCCTTTCAAAGCCCCCCCCCCCAAAACCCTGAACCCTAAAAAACCTAAACCCTCAAACCCTGAACCCTAACAAAACCTAAACCCTAAGCCCTAAATTCCAAAAGATCAAGCCCCGGAACCCTAAATCCTAAGCCTTCAGCAGGTCGAGCGCGAAAGGCCCCCCATTGGGTGGTTCCCCATCTCTTTCGAGCTTCTTGGGATGCAAACTCAGGATTTAGGGTTTAGGGTTTAGGGTCTAGGATTTAGGGTTTAGGGTCTAGGATTTAGGGTTTAGGATTTGGGGTGTAGGGTTCTGGGTTTAGGGTTTAGGATTTGGGCATACACAGCAGTATAGAGGGAGGGGCTGAAGTAAACCACCCAAAAAGGAAGTAAACAACAGCCCCAGGATACAAGTTCAAGTTGTGGGTTCAGGGTTCAAAGCTTCGGGGGTTTGGGTTATGGAGGGGATGGTTTAGGGCACCGAAGTTTTAGGGTCAATGGGTGACGGTGAAGGGTTGAAGGGTTACAACTACAGGTTGGGGCGTCAAGGTGTCTGGGTTGAGGGCTCTTTTTTTGTTTGCGTTTGCGGGCCGGGTTTGAGATTTTTGGGGTTCAGATTTAGGAGTGCAAGGATTTGGTTTTCGGTCTGTTCTTGGAAGACTCATACTTCAAGGGCCTCATGTGTAGACCTTTTTGAGGGTCTGCAGTGAGTCCGCAGTTCAGGGTTTAGGGTTTCATGTTTGATTTTTTGCTTTCAAGATTGCTTACTGAGTCATGTCTAAGGGGACCTACTCTTTTTCCTAGCTTTATGTTTTTTTGGGGTACCAATTTTTATTCAAAGGGTGGTTAGAAAGGGGATTATGGTTTAGGACTTAGGATTCAGGGTTTAGGGTTAAGGCTCTTAAGCTCCTTGGAGGGGTCTATATCGGGGATATACAGGGGAGTATTATAGGGGTTACTACAGGGGATACCTGGAGCTTAGACTATAGCTCATACAGAAACTCCAAGGCATAAAGTTAGGTATCCCCAAAAAAGGGGTAGGGTATAGGGGTCTAGAAAATGTTCTATCATCTCGAGACCCAATAAGGAATATGGACTCCTGATGTCCTTCTTTGTTTGCACCATTTCTGAACATTGGATATAATGGGCTTTCTGCTGCACGCTGCATTGCCCGCTTTTTGGCTCCCGTTTCTGTCTTCTGCCGACGCGTGCTTGTTGAATTTTTCGCAGGTTTAGAGGGTAACTCCTCGAAAGAAAACAAGTGCAATCTGGCCTGTTGCGACCCGACACTTTATCCTAGACTCTAGACCCCACACCACAAATGCCAACCGTGCAAAGGGTGGTCACGGAGCACCACATGAAGAAGGCGCCTGGAATGCTGCTTGCCAACGTTCATGGGTGCTCTCAACCTTCCTATACTCCCCCCCAGATGAGCCACAGCATGAATTCCTAAATGCGGGCTATAAAAGGGATTACATAGGAGACTCCTATGGGGTTTATAAACCCTAAACCCTAAACCCCAAGCCCCTAAACCCTAAACCCTAAGCCTCTAAACCCTAAACCCTAAGCCCCTAAACCGCTGTTCATATGGTTCTCCTTGGGAGCCTTACTTAACCTTCAATGAGGCACTATTTAAGAGGGAAGATCTGGGCCAGGGATGGCAGAGAGGCGCTTACCACATAAGAGCCCCTAAAGCCTAAACCGTGTGCATTACGCAGGGTACAGACCTAGACCCTCCTCCTACCCTCTATTAGGGCCTAAGTACCCACTATTGGGGACCATATATCCCCAATTAAGGGTACAAGGAGGGTCCTGGGACAGAACTTCTTGAGTTCAGGGTTTAGGGTTCAGGCTGTTGGGTTAAGGGTTTAGCTGGTTGCAAGGGTTCCTCCATCCAGAGCCACAGACCTCTACGCAGCCCCACTCCTACTCATGTCACATCCTACTACGCCCCCCATCCCAAAAGAGCCTTGTGAAGTTATCGACCCTAAGCCTGCCAGCTTCCGGAGTTCGGTCATGCGATTCAGGGCTGAGGGCTTTGGGTTCATGGGTTAGGGTTACCTGGACCCCCAAAGTATGTAGAATAATAGCCTTTAGGGCCATATTTAGGGGTTTTGGGCCATTATTTTACCTACTTTGGGGGGTTTAGGTAGAGCCAAGCAGATCTGTTTGGTGTTTTTCCGGAACCCTACACCCTAAACAAGACTTGTTCACAAGACTTTGGGGCTTGGACGGCCGGGTGGAGGTACAGACATGCCGTCTAGGTCAACATGAAATTGCAGTGGAGATGATATCTGCTTCGGCAGGCTTGAACTTAAGCCTGTGCGCCTCAACCCGCTGCATAACTAGTGAATAGTCAATGATAGTCACTTCTACATTCGTGCATGGGTTCAGTGACTGCCCTGCTGGATTTGAAGAATTTAGGCGACGATCCTAGTATCATTGGGTCTGACCCTGAACTACGGCATATTTGGCTTCGGAACCTTGAAAGACCTCCAAACCGAGGCTATACGGGATTGAGTTCCCCTGGCTGGGCCCTCAGCTGCCGCGAGGTGAACATCATGAAGGTTTAGTTTCTAGGATTTGGGGGTTTAGGGTTTGAGTGGAAATCTTGCACTTCTCAAGGCCCTGTACTACTGTAATTCTCATTGCCTGATTGTATATGGCCCGGCGCAGGTTTCATTTCATTCGCTCATTTGGACTTCCGTGGCTCCCTGGAACACAGGCCCGAAAGGCAATATTGTGAGGATGCCGAAGTGTGACCCCTAATTCCTTCAACTTTGAGAAACACCCACTTTACAATGCCACTCAAGAGGCTTAGATTTTGCAAGGTTGTAGAAGCATTGGGAGAGTGCCATGAGCAAAGCTGACTCTAAAGCAGACCTCGAAAACCCTAACCCTAAACCCTGAATGCCGCAGAGGCTACTTAGTAGTAGGGACTATGGGGCCTCTAATAGGGGTTGTTGGGTTGTGGGATAGTAGATAGACGCACTAAGTCAAAAGATCATGCAAGCAGGGACCCTGGCAATATATATATATATATGAACTGAAAGAAAAGTATAGGCAGGGGATCCATACTGAGGATGCACGAGGGCAATTTTCTGGGAGCCTGCTTGAGGTAGCGGAAATATCTTTTCTGTTGGGTTGGGGAGGGGATTCGAGGCCAAAGGTGATAAGCTCTCCGGCGTTTGGGAGTACTCTCAAACAAACATGTAACATGACCTACAAAAACAACTGTCCATTGACTATGAGCTTCCATGATTGCTTTGTTGAGCGGAAGGGTTTCTTGCATGCGATGTTCGCATGGGGTGTTATACTGTATTCAAGAATGTCAAGGAGATGTCCGTCACGCCCCATTACTTCCGTGGCAACCATACCATTGACGGGAGCTCGTGTGGGGAGGTATAAAACGATGCCCGGTGATTTGCTTGGGGTTTGGAGCTCGATGTGGTGGTTCCCCTCGATAGAGGTAACCCCAAACCAGACCGCCCCAGCTACTATTGTCCTTATTATTGGGACCCCCAAAAGGGTACCCTAATTTTGGGATACCCCAAACGGCCCTAAACCCTATATCCCCCAGTAGAACCGCCATATGTCCCCTTTCAGGTGAAGGTTTCGGCCAAGCTGTTAAGAGTTTATGGAATAAAAATCCAGTTTGCATTTGATGTTCTATGTTCTTTTCCGTTTGATTCTTTATACTTGGGGGGGGTGCATATCCCTACATAGCCCCTACATATCCCTGTACAACTAAAACCTACACTCCGTCTTGGGAAATCTCCAACTGAGGACCGGGCCGATGCTCGAGGAGTTTGGGCCCAACTGGTCCCACGCTGAGTGGTGTAGCCTCCCTCACTGATCCCTTCATACTAAGAAATGCTTGTATGAAGGATTTAGGGGCTTAGAGTTTAGGGTTTAGCGTATGAAGGATTTAGGGGTTTAGGGTTGAGGGTTGAGGGTTGAGGGTATACGCAACACACACCCCTAGAGCTTGGTTTAGGGTTAAGAGTTGGGGGTTCGGGGGTTTAGAGTTCAATCCAAACTTAATCACCACCCCCACACCTCATGTCAAACATTCTCAAAAGACACGACACATATTATTTGATAGGGTGTTCAATCTTGGCTTGAACCGGGCCAATCCGGAAAACCGCCACATGCTCGCCTTCTACACGGACAAGAGAGTTACTGGTTTATGGGGTTCCATGTAAGTTTTGTGGAAGGTAGGTGTTGGGGTACAAGGCGTGGGCTTAAGGGTTTAGAGATTTGGAGTGTAGGGATGTAGGGTTGAGGGCCTGGAGTTCTCCAGCATATTTAGGGTTCATGTTTCAGGGTTTGCAATCCAGAGTTGGTGGTTTAGGATTTATTGGTTTAGGTTTGGTGATGGTGTTCCATATCTGGGGTGAGGGTGTGTGCATGTGAGCAGGAGTTCAGCATGTACTTCAGATCCTTCGTGCAAGAGTTGAGGGAGGAAATCGTGCATCTCTTTGGACCCTAAACCCTAAACCCTAAACGGAATTGCCAGAGGGTTCTGATGAGGAGCTCGCTCTCCGACAACACAACGCCAAATCAAGTTCGGCAAAGGATGCTTGGGCAGGGTCCCGAAGGGCCTTGCTAGGGACCTTCGAAATGGGGGCCTTACCAGGGACTACAACACCTTCCATCCCTAAGCCCTACAACCCTAAGCCTTAAACACTACACCCTATGCCTTAAACACTACACCCTATGCCTTAAAGCCTACACCCTCAACCCTAAACCTTAAACTCCACACCCTAAACCTTCAACCCTAAACCCTAATCCTTAATCTCCACACCCTAAACCTTAAACATTAATCCTTAAACCCTACACCCTACACCCTATTCACCCTAAACCCTAAACCTTAAACCCTAAACCCTGGACCAACCCCGGGCCTCAAACCCAAAGCGCTCCTGGACTTCCTTCCGAGGCTCACGGAGGCTTTCCACAGAGCAGGCGCCCTCCCCGGCAGCGTGCATTGTTCAGGGTTTCGGGTACAGGGATTTAGGGCTTAGGGCTTTAGGGTTTAGGATTTCGGGTCTAGGGTTTAGTCCCGAAGGCGCGGCAATTACCAGGACTTAGGGTCAAAGTGCGGTGCAGGATTTCCTCCATCAACAGGTTTACCGGGGTTTCAGGGCTCAGGTTTCTCCAAAAGAGTGTTGATTAGGGACCCTGAGACCCTGAGGTTATACATATCTACAGGTTCACATACTCATGTAATCTTACATGCATAAGGATTACAAGGCCCCCAGGAAGTGTTTTTGAAGGACACTTCTGAGCAACTTGCATATATGTTGGGCCACTCCTCCCCCCAGTAGTTGTCCCTCAAGGGGTCTTATGAAGGGGCTATTATAACTCCTATTTCCCATGGTGGTAGCTGCTACTGTAAGAGGGAAACGGCCTAAGGTATACTGTATGAGCTACAGTCTAAATTCCTCAAAGGTGGGTTATATAGAGGATTATGTAGGGAAGACTTCTAGGGCTGATTAAGGGGGATACCAGGAGGTTAGACTATAGCTCATATGATGGGGTACCTTGGGCCCAAATGACATGACATGACATGACATGTCATTCACCTGCTGGGACCTGTGTAGGGTTGTTCCCTAACCCTAAAACCCCAAACCGTAAAGGCCTAAAACCTTGAACCCTCAACATTAAACCCTAAATCCCTGAACCCTAAATGCCTAAAACCCTAAACGTCAACCTGCCTATGACCATAGAGCCTAAACTTTCTGGGCTTTGGGGCTAAAGGAGGGGCACAGTGGTTCGAAAGGGGGAACCTTTTGGACAATGGGTATGTTCTACAGGGATGTATAGCTTAATGGCTCAGGATACCGCATTTGGCAGAAATAAGAAGGGCCCATTTTGGTGCATCTGTGAATGGGGATTCCCTTCTTTGGCACATGCCTTGTGTGAGTCCAAGTCTGCGCAAGCAACTATTCTAGTCGAACGTCGGCTTAGTGTTTAGGGTTTAGGAGGCGAACATGGGAGCTTCTCAGATCGCTGGTGTCCTTTGAACATCCTAAAGCCTAAGCCCAAAAAAGGACAAAACTGAAACCTTAAACTCTGAACTTGAAAGCCTAAGCTCTAAACTTTTAGTGTCTGAGGCGGTAGCCCAACAAACCCATCGAACCCTAAAGGCTGTGAGATTGTACTGTAGAAGGCCACTGAACTCGGACGAAGCCCTAAACTCTATGCAGCTCTAAACCCTAATTCCCAGAAAGCTTTCATATTTAAAGCCTGCGCTCAGTAAGCTTCGTACGACAGCGCTGAGGCTCCTCAATCCTAGGCCCTACACTGTACACATTGCAAAACCCTAAGCCATAGAACCTAAACCTGAAACCCTAAACAACCTACAAAAATGTAGTTATACAATTACAAAGATCTCTTCCCCTCTCGTTTCCTCCCCCTCTCTCTCGCTCTCTCTTGTCCCTTTACCTCTCCCTGTCCTCCCCCTCTCCCTCTCTCTCTCTCGCTCTCTCCCTTTATGTATGTATGTATAATATCTATATGTACATACATGTGCTTACAATACAGAACCCTAGAGCCCAAAGCCGTCAATGTTAAACCCCCGGCCAAAAATCCCTAACCCCACCGACCCCAAGTCCTACATGGTAGCGCCTGACGTGTGAAAGGCATACCTAAGATATGCCTAAACCCTGAAGCCCCCACCAAAACCCGTAAGCACCGCCCCTGTTTTCCGGTATTAAACTTCGCATCTACCTTCTTCCGTATACAAAATTAGGCATCCCAATAAAAGAGCTGGGCAAAAGGGTCCAGGTAAACCCTACTAGGGCCGCAGTTTAGGGTTTAGGGCTTAAAGCCCTAAACCCCTACACCCTAAATCACTAGGAGCTCAGACTCGGATACTTCCTCAGAGCCTGTACTGCAAGTACTACTGCGTAGTACCCCAACCCTAGTGCCCGACCATGGTGGACTGCAAGCTAAACCCTAAACCCTAAATGGTTAAATGGTAAGCTCTAAACCCTAGATCCTAAATCCTGGAGGCAGCCTAGAGAAGTCCAACAGAGTCATCTCTGTTCGCGTGGACAACATTAAGGCCTACAGTTGTTTACAGGTAAGGGTGTAGGGTTATGGTGACGGTGTTGGGGGTTAGGTCTGCAATTTTGGGGTTTAAGGTATTGAGGAGTCTGATTTTGAGTTGAGAAGATTCCGGATTCGGGCAGGTTGCAGAGGTTTTCGAGAGTTGATTGAACAGGGTTGTAGTCTTGTACGGTTTAGGGCATAGGTTTTCAGCTCTAGCTGTTTGCAAAAGCGGAGTAGTACAAATATACAAGGTTCTCATAGGTTCCAAATGCTAAAGATCACCGCTATCTCCTGTGGCCACCAGAAGTCGCTAGCAGAATCACTGCAGGTTTAGGGGCCCCAAGAGGAGCCTTCCGGTGAATGAATGAGCTCATGCGGTCGCGGGGTCTGCCCGGCTGTTGGTTCCCAATTAGGGCTTACGGTTTAGGTTTACCCCTCGATTGGGGGCTCTTGTAATACAACATTTTACATTTTTATGGATACCTGGGCCCAAAAAGTTTTTGTTTAACTAACAAAATTGTATTTCAACAAGAACCCAATGATTAGGGTTATAAGATCTTTTGACTCAGGAAGGCCACCTACTATCCTCAAATTGCATGCCCTAGAACCCCTGTTACCAGGCAGACCCACTAAGACAAGAGAGCCTCCGTGTAAGGCTGTTGTGTATGGTGTTGTATAGGATTATCGCGAAATATGTACGGATATCTATGGTAGGTGGACCCCTCACTCTGTAATATTAATAGTGGTGCAACAAGAATATGAGAGGCCCTATCCCTTATAGTCACTATTATAGGGTGGGGGATCCACCTAAGGTATATAGAGTCATTAAGGTTTAGGGTAAGGTACCCAGAAAGCCCTACTTACAGGGCTTGTGACGTTTAGGTTTGAGGGTTTACAGGGGTAGGTTTGAACATATGTTTTTCAAATATTTGTATTCTTCATCCATATATAATCCTCATAAAACCATAAACATGATATTTTTTGCAGGGCCCCCAAACCTACCCTAGTAGGGTTTAGGGGGTGCACTGTTGCGGTGTAGGTGTAGGGTCTGGTTCTGATCTTACTACTTTGAAGTGTCATGTTCACAAGGGACTTCTTGTTTCTGGGTCTGTGCTAAGCATGTCTTTCATTTCTATCTGTTCTAATCAAGCCCAACCAGACATATGAGATGTTAATTTGTTGGCACGCAGTGAGGAACCAGAGAAAGCGCTTGCAGAACAGGGGTACATGCTTTCATGTACCTTGAACACAGGGCTTGTTGGTAACCCCTGCATACTCCATGTCATGGCCACTTGATAGTAGGACCAAGTCCTACACCACCAGCTCTTGTACCTGGTTTCTTCTCCTCAACATTTGCCTAAGCTTTGCCTGTAACCCCAATCTCCTACAGTCTTAGGAGTTATACCTACTGATACTAAACGCTAAATCCTAACCCCTGTATGATTCCCCAGAATTAACTTGGTTTAGGAGTACTGAGACTATAAGCTGTAGGGTTTGCAGTTGTTTGTTGTCTTCTGGTAGGCTTTGGGCTGTAGGTACTTAAGGCTCCAGGTAGGCTTTCAGGAGTCCTCTTAGGAAACAGCCCACCACCTTATACACTACTAGGGTTTAGGGTTTAGGGTCCTTAAACGCTACTTGAGCTTCAGTCTAAGTCTCCTTAAAGGGGGTTACTTCGGGTTTAGCATTTAGGGTGATTCAGTGACTTGCGTTCTGCTAGTGGTCTTGAGCGGCGAGCCTGAGGATGAGGCGCTTTTATGCAGGCAAATTTATACCCCCGATTGGAGCCGGAGACTGAGGGTTTTTAGGTTTTTTTTTAAAGGTTTTTAGGGGTTTTAGGGGTTTTAGGGGTTTTAGGGGTTTTACGGGTTTTAGGGTTTTTAGGGTTTAGGGTTTAGGGTTCTGAGCTCGGCTGGTCCGAAGTGCCTCCTATACCAGCTGAGTAAGTTCACTGCTCCAGTGGCTGCCGCCTGAGCGTGGTGCCGTTGGCAGAGTGGGCCCAGCACGAAGCAGGAGAGCTTCTGTATGTGTTCGGCCGCGTTTGTCGTGTGGGTGCCATCACGACAATTACCCTGAACCTAAACCATAAGTCCTAAATCCTAAAGCCTTAAACCCTAAGCCCTAAACCTACATCCTAGACCCTAAACCCGAAGCCCATAAACCTTAAGGCCGAAACTCCCGCAACTCCAACCCCTACACCTTTTATGTCACTGCTTGCCGCTACGTACGTACTCCATATTCAAGTATGCCCAACCTCTAAGTAAAGCTTAAACTCCAACTCCGCAATCCTGAATCCTAGATCGTAGGTCCCAAATCCTAGACCCTAACGTCTGAATCCTAAACCCTAAATCCTATGAACCCTACATCCTTGACCCTAAACCCTAAACCTTAAACCCTAAACCCTAGGGCTATTGGGCCCTCTCAATCCTAAATCCGTGTGGTCGAGCACCTGGCTTGGAGGTGACTGCAGGGAACAATGCTGGGAAGTTCCTCTTCAACGTCAGGCGGTTTAGGGTTTAGGGTTTAGGGTTTAGGGTTTAAGGGTTTAGGGTTTAGGGTTTAGGGTTTAGGGTTTACGTCAGGCGGTTTATTACATCACCAGGACGAAAGTTTTGACATGCCAAGGTACATCTTACTCCCTTATTTTAGCGCGGAGAGATTTCCAGGGCAGAAGGTCCGTTTTACGTGGCCAGCGTGACGGAGTAATTATGACCCGGGAATAAACTTATATTATTATAAAGTTCCCGGCGGAGAGCCTGTGCTAGGAGTCTAGGGGGAGAGGGGTTGCCCTTGCCGTACATATTGCATTGTCGGTCCGCGTGGCGAACTTTTGTCCTACCGCAGTAGGTTCCTCAGGTTTGGGGTTCTATAGGGGTTATTTTGGGGTGATATAGGGGCTATATAGGCGTTATATTGGGATAATGGAAAATAAAATGGAAGCTACTTTCTAGGGTTTAGAGTTTAGGGTGTAGGGTTTAGGAGATGTTTGACAGCCTTTACTGTAGGAGATATGTAGAAACGTATGAGAATAGATGAGGCTATGTAGGTCTCTCTCTCTCTATATATATATACATATATAGAAATACAAAAGTAGAGAATTGAGGAATATCTAGGGCGAAAGGAATGGGTGGCTACATGTAGGCTTCTAGGATCTATGGTGATATCTGCGGGTATTTAAGGTGTTGAGAGTTTAGGGTGTAGGCAGAGTGGATGACGCATTCCAGGTTCTGGGTTGTTAGATTTTTTTGTTGTTCTTTGCACTTGAGGGTATTTGGTTTGGGGTTGTTGGTGGGTGTGTTCATTGCATTTTGCGGTTCCAGGTTCACCGGTCCTCAAGCCCGGAAGCCAAGTACTATGAGTCGCGCGCTTCTAGCCCCAGAGCCAACATTTGCAGCGGCTTCTCCAAGACTTGGCAACCCGTTCTTGAAATCCTGAAGCGCCTAGATCCTAATCCTAATCTGCAGATGCTGAACCACAAGGCCTCCAAGCCCGAGACCGCACAACAGATCTCTGACTGCCCTAAACTCCCTGATATTGTAAACTACGCGGTTTAGGGTCTAGGCGTTCTAAACCCAACCTGAAACCAAAGTTCTTGCCTTCATAGATTGATTCAGGGGGCCAAACAAACTCCTGGATCACATACCAGAGATTCATGGGATTTATGTCACATATTCCCCCATGACGTTCGGGGTTATAGGTCGTGACGCTATTTGAAATTTGGTGTTAACTGCCAGCTCGGCTTCGCAAATGCAATTGCCGGCCAGCTATATCTAGTTGGTGAGGCCCAAGCCCTAAATCGATTTATGTCACATATTCCCCATGACGTTCGGGGTTATAGGTCGTGACGCTATTTGAAATTTGGTGTTAACTGCCAGTTCGGCTTCGCAATTGCAATTACCGGCCAGCTATATCTAGTTGGTGA